>JADRCD010198024.1:2339-29239 GCA_019843815.1 Montemys delectorum
GGCAGTGAGCATGACTCTAGCACAATGGCCAGCATGTTTATGAACAGAAGCCATCATAATACACTATTCTTAGCTGCTGTCTGTGCTACTGTTTGAGTGATCCTATGTTCCATGGGACAACACTCATGGCATTGTGAGTGAAAAACCTAGAAAATAACATTTATTTTTTTACCCCCAACCCTCTCAAAGTACTATTTTGGTAACTACTCTTCAAAATTAAGCTAGAGGGCTGTAAGGACTAGAATGTCTCTATTTTCCATGTGATAGCATTCATAACATTAATACACACTAGAATTCCTCTGAAGTGTGCATGCACTGCATCTCTCTTAATGGATAGAAAACAATTAATTGAAAGAGAAGACAAGTAGAGAAAATAAAGATGTGCTTACAAATTCATGGCCTAAACAGTTAGCCTAACTTCTTTATCCTTTATTTATGGCTCTGTCATATTTTAATATATTATATGCTTTTTATCCACAAAGCATAAAACTAAGAATGTCTTGGCAGTTCATGTGACTAATTCATTTTTTCATTATTATAGCCAGAATAGGCAAGTTATATTTGATTCATTTCATTAGAAAACCTAGCAATTTATACTTGGTTGTTTTCTCTTCTCCATGAACACAGGAGCAAATAAACCTTTATACAGTGGTCTTTGTCCCCTTCTACTTTGGAGACATTTTGAAAGAAAAAAAATCTGCAACAGGAAAGACATTTATTTTTCTTGAGCTGTGAGTGTGTGGCAAGGCATGTAAACTCTCTAATCCAATATTAATTCGTAACCACTTCCAGCAGTTATTCAGCAAAGCAAAGATTTTTTTTATTAAGACCCATTGTTAAACCAATGAGAAAGTAGTCATGCTGATTTTGATAGTCTCACCTCAAAACATCATGGTTTGAATTCACATATTGACCAAAGTTTAAACATATGAAAAGCACCTTATTCCAGAAATGTCCGTGAAATATGAGTTGCTTATGTGAAACAAGCATCACAAGGACATGAATGCATTTCAAATGTCAAAACGCTGCTCTTTCAGCTATTGTGTGAAGAGCTGATGTTTCCTGACACACCCATGTGCAAAAGTTCTTGCTTTTCACTGACGGAATTGTATATAGAGTTCATAATGATAAAAAAATGTTTCTACAATTTAGAGAAAGATGGAAGAAAGAGGAGGAGAACAAGAACAATAAGAAATGAAGATGCAACTCCTTCTATGGGTATTATGTTCCCCTTTTAAGAAGTAATGAAGCATCCACACTTTGGTCTTCCTTCTTGAGTTCTTGTGGTTTGTGGATTGTACTTTGTGTATTCTGATCTCCTGGGCTAATATTCACTTATCAGAGAGTACATACCATGTGTGTTCTTTTGTGATTGGGTTACCTCACTCAGGTTGATATTCTCCAGATTCATCCATTTCCCTAAGAATTTCATAAATTCATTGTTTTTAATAGCTGAGTAGTACTTCATTGTGTAGATATACCAGACTGCTCTACCTAGGAATCCTTCCCATATTCAATTATCAAATCCAGACACTATTGTGGATGCCCAAAAGTGCTGGCTGACAGGAGCCTGATATAGCTGTGTCCTGAGAGGCTCTGATAGCACCCAATTAGTACAAAAGTGGAGGCTCACAGCCATCCATTGAACTGAGTACAGGTTCTCCAATGAAGGAACTAGAGAGAGGACCCAAGGAGCTAAAAGATTTGCAGCCCCTTAGGACGAACAACAATATGAACTAACTAGCATCTTCAGAGCTCCCAGGGACTAGACCACCAACCAAAGAGTGCACATGATGGGACTAATTGCTCCAGCAGCATACGTATAGTAGAAGATGGCCAAGTTGGTCATCAATGAGAGGAGAGAACCTTGGCCCTGTGAAGATTCTATGCCCCAGTGTAGCGGCATGCCAGAGCCAGTAAGCAGGAGAGGGTGGGGTGGTGAGCAGGGGGAATGGGAAGGGAATAGGGGTTTGGTTTTTTTGTTTGTTTTTGTTTTTGTTTGTTTTTATTTTCTTTTTTTTTTCTTTTTTTCAGAGGGGAAACTGGGAAAGGAGATATCGTATGACATGTAAATAAAGAAAATATCTAATAAAAGAAATGAAAAATAAAAAATAAAAATAAATGCAAATGAAGAAATTAAGATGATAAAGAACAACAAGAACAACAAGAAGAATGAGAACAAGAAGAGGAAGAGGGTAAATTTAATTATCATTTTTATTTCATTAGATGAAGGGGGGAGATGTGTGCTGTATCCATGGCTTGGACTGATCCCATAGTATTTGTATGTAACTATCCCTAGGCCTAAAGGCTTCTATCCTCTGAGACTTACTACTAAATAACCTCATAATTTCTAGCTCTTTTTGAACTCTGGATGGCTGGTTCAACTGTTGTCAGGGTCAAATTCCTTTCTGTGCTAACTGATTCAAACCTGCTTTTCTTGGCTTCTGACTGAATTGCTCTGCTTGGAAATACTGCCTCTGATCAGAAACTGAACTGATCCCAGATGAACTGAACATGAGTGAATTGAATTGAATTGAACTGAATTGAATTGAATTGAACTGAACTGAATTGAATTGAATTGAACTGAATTGAATTGAATTGAATTGAACTGAATTGAACTAGTTAAATTGATTCTCTTTCCCTCACTGGTATTTTAATAGCTTCTCTTTCATTTCTATTATCTTCAGAGTTGGCCATATTCTATCTCTGATTCATTCTCTCAAATCTTTCTCTGATTCATCACTTTGTCTATCCCTCAATTATATTTCATTGTTTGGGATTAAAAGTATGTACTAAGGGCATGTCTATATTCCAGACAGAGGGATTAAAGGTATATAGTATGTCTGCATTCCAGGCAGATATATGATACATTGCCAGAGCATCCATGTTGCTGGATTACAATTCTTCTAAGAGGAAGGAGGAGAAGGAGGACAAGAACAAGGAGGAGAAAGAGAAGGAGGAGGCAACTTTATTGAACCTGTGCTGAGCTGATAACTCCAGTACTATGGTGGAGACAGGGAAAACAGGACTTCAAAACTAGCCTGCACCACATAGTCAGTGTGAGATTACTCTGTGCATCAGGAACCCCTGTCTCACAAAGCTAAAAATAATAAAAATAAAAAAGGGAAAATGCAAAGAATTTATTGAAGTAAACAAACTATAAAAGAGAAATAAGAGAAGTAGAAGGATCCAGGCCTGTCCTGTCTTGTTTGATATAAATAAAATACTTAGCAGAAAAATATTAAACATAATAATAGAGGAAAATTCATGAGTGCATATTAAAACATACAGTTATACTTTAAAATATTTTTTAAATTTTTAGTTAATTAGTTAATGATCAAAAGACATGAATGATATCTTCAGTCACATGTTATTGATGAAGAATTGGAAGAATAAAGGGACATTATTTTTTTAACACATATAGCTAGCAAATATTATGGTTAGGATCTGCTTTCAACTTTCTTCTGTTAGTACTTCACAATACTGACATTGTGAAATTTAGTAATACCCAAATGCAGAAAGATGTGGGAATACAAGTTTTTAACTTAAAATCAGATGCATAGAATATATATAAAATCAAAAGGAAGCTATCAGTTTGAGAAGGAGTGAGGGTGGTACATTGGAAGGGATTGAAGGACGGACATGGGAAGGGTTGGAGAAAGGACATAGAAAGAGGATGTTATGTAATTATATTTTAATCAAAAAAAAAAAACTTTTTCCTGATTCTACCTTCTAGGTGCTAAGATTATAAGCAAATGCCAATGTACCTGGCTCTAGACTTTTTATTTTCTTAAGACAAACTTAGACAAAAATTAGGTAACTTGCAAAGCTTTAATCATAAATGTTACCATATAACTAATTAAACAACAACTACTTAACACAACCCCCTGAGCTATGGCTTAGAAAGTTGGACTATGCCTGAAAATCACATGAGTAGACTCTGTGGAGTTTTAATTTTTTTTAAGTTATATTTTGAGAATCATATATATATAATATGTTTCAATTATATTTTCACCCTCTTGAATGCCTCCTACCTTCCCATAGCTTCCTCTCAACCTCAAAATTAGAACATTCTTTAAAGAGATGTATGGTGGCTAATGTCAGGAGTCCTGTAGAAATGCAACCTTCTACTCAGGATCATCTAACATAACCTTTTTTTCCTAGCTTCCTGGTCTCTCTGAAGCTCCTGGTAAGAGATGAGGTGATGCTGTTCTTAACCCTTCTCTTTATTGTTGAATAGTTCATATCAAAACCTATGAAAACCTTTACTGAATAAAGCAGCTTATTAATAATTATTAATACCCAACAACATCTCTCTCCCTCCCTCCTTCCTCCCCTTCCCCTTCCTCTCTCTCTCTCTCTCTCTCTCTCTTTCTCCCCCCAACCCTGAGTTTGTGTGATGTGTGTGTGTGTGTGTGTGTGTGTGTGTGTGTGTGTGTGTGTATCTATACTAACTCACACCTTTAGTCACAGCACTCAGGACACACTGTCAGGAAGATTTCCATGAGTTCAAAGCAAGCCTGGTCTCCACAGTGCCAGCTAAGAATTACTTAGTAAGATGCCCTCAAAAAAAAAAAATCAATCAAGCAAACTAATGACATTCTTTAAAAAGAAATATATTACATTGGTCTCTGAATAATTTGTTTCCATAGTTCAAAAAATGTTTTCTCCTTTAAGAAATGAACTACAAACTCAAATCCTGAATAACATTTTAATTCTAAATAATGAAAAGAGATTAAAATTGTTGGGAAAAAGAACACTTTCAGTAGATATTAAGTGTGTGTCATCTACAGTGTATTTTCTGGTCTTTTTGAATGCGTGCTTAAAGCAACCAGACCCTGAGGAAAACAAACTGCTGAAAACCGGGCACTCACTCCCGGAGTCTTCGGCTTCATCTACAGCGTAAAAATGTCTCCATAAATGTCTCTTAAATCAAATGAATGTTAAAATATTTTTCTCTCAAATACAATGCTTTACTTGAATGTAGAGGCAAAGATGTGTAAATTTTGTCCAAATAGATTTTAGGAGTTGAAGCAAAATACACTGAAAAAGAATCTAAATCCACTCCTCTCATGATTGCATTCCTTTTTCAGTTATATAAATTTTTTCTGAAAGATTTTAAATTCAGACATTTTTCTCTTCCTGTTGGAAGGATACTACTGTCTGCTTACTGGACATTGCTGCTGGTAACCACAAGTACCCACCTATGGTAAGGGAAATCATAATGCCCATGAAATGACATCCTATACTAATGGACTGCTTTCTTTTCTTTGTTTCTATGCCTAATGCAAATCTTAGTATTCCAGATGAGGGAAATTACAACTCCAAAGCAATAAAAATGTGAAAATATAAGCCAAGTATTTACATCCCAGGTAGCAACTAATTCTGGAGGTCTTGAAATAGATATGTACATATCAGAAAGCTGTACATATCAGAAAGCTACCTAACTTAGTATACTGATGTCATCTTGAGTTGCTGTGATCTATTTAAAGAGATGTCACCCGTGACAAACAAGAACCTTTAGCAAATATGTCAGTCTTTGCCAGCTGTACTGAGTTTTCATTCCTACAATTACTTCTACAAGCTTTAAAATAAAAATTCCTACATGCAAATACATGAATGACCATGTGAGGCTTTGTCATGATCACTAATCCTCTGTTGACCCCAATCAGAGAGCTTGGTACCAAAAACACCGAAAATACTTAGGCAGGTCACTGTTCACTAGAGACAGTCTAAGCAAAACAAAGGTGATGGCACATGAGCTCTTACTTGAGATTCCATAACTCGGTTTACAGAATTGCCAAGCTTACTTACATTGCACTCAACCTAGTGGTTACAACCTTCCTTTAACAAGTGTCACCTTGTTAATACATACTTATTTGTGTCCTTGTTTCTTGTTCAATTTGTGTTTAGTGAGACAAATGCCCACTCTGTGTTTGTGTATGAAATTTTGCTAGAGCCATCATTATACTTAATAACTAGACTATATATCCATGCTTAAAATTAAAAAAAAAAAGAGCAAGCACCTGTTCATTGACCTCTGCTAGTCAAATGCAAAGGTAGTAAATTCTGAATGAGTTCAGTCATGTGTAGAAGCACCTATTCGGTATTTTATTTCTAGAAAAGATTTTTTTTGTCATTAACTCTAGCACTTTTTGATAAAGTTTTATCCACGAAGCTCCATACTTCCTCAGCAACATTTTTTGCAAAGCACTGGTTTCTGGATTTATTTAATATGTTCAAATAAGATTTAGCAGAACTCAAGCTGGTTCCAGCACATCAGGCACAAACAGTCTCTTTGATCTTTTTGCCACTTGCAAGAAACATCTGCATCTTTGTAGCAGACCTGGCAAGATGAACCAAGCGTTTGTGAAAGGACACTGCCATGCACATGAAGATAGAAAGATCTCCTTTGGGGGAGCCAAGTGCCCTTGTTAGATCCTGGAGACCTCATGAGGGACTGAAAGATGTAGGGCTTGTAAAGATGGAGTCAATTTCAAGATCTGACCTTCGGAGGTGACCTATTCATTCCATCTTCTGATTGAGCAGACAGAGAATGCTAGGCATTGTTTCTAGGGTTATCCAAACACTTGACAAATAAAAAAACTCACAACCAAACAAGTTATACTTTGAACTCTTTTCTTCATTTTTTCCCAAGATGAATCTTGAAACTTTCTTTGCCAAAACCCCTCTGTTGTTTAGCATTAATTCTGACAGTGAGAGATAAGAATCTACTTTGTAAATATTCAACATGTGTTAATGTCTCGATTCACACAATGAAAACGGTCAACTCCAACATCTGCGCTCCTCACCCCTGCCAGTTTCACCAGGGTTTGGCACCTTCCTCTGCTCCTGTTGCATGCTTGAACTCGACTGAACTTTACTTTGTTCTAGTCATATCTAAAGTGTTCCAAATAAAGTAGCACTCAAACACTTTTCCTTCTGAATGGTGTGGCAAAGACAGGATGGCAATTTTGGGATCAATATACTGGTTACAAGAAACGTAGTGAGCACCCAGCATGGCGCTGTGGATAAGCTAAGCTTCATCTCCCATTTCTTCTGTTGCTCAGTGGTTTATTTTCCCAAGCAGGTGGAATTGTACCACTGAATGAAAGAGAAATCGAAGGGGAAGTTGACAGAGAGCAGACGTTTTCAATCTTAGCTTGCACCAGGTTTCTAGCACATGTTGTAGATTGAGTGTTCTGTGAAGCCCAGAAAGCATGAACTGAACAGAAGTTTGAGCCAAAACTCCTGATGGCTTATTGAAAACATTTCCAGGCCTTGGAAATACATCCTAATAAGAATTCCTATCATTTCTGGAAAAGCCAGTCAAACCAAGATGTTCTAACAACCCAATTCCCTTTCTAGCATGAGCGACAAAGCAGACAGTTTAGGCATCTCATGCTCAAAAATAAGTCAGCTTCAGAACTTAAAAGACAAACTGAGAAAAAGCTTTATAGAAAAATCTCATGGAATTCTTAATTCTCACTTAAACTTGGATATTTGTATACAGACATGTATGTGCATCTATATATCCATGTATTTGTGCATATTAGTTAAAAAAGTAGAGTTAAAATGATTAATCCAGACTCTAACCTATGTCTCCTTCCTCTTTACATACAGATCAATGTGATCTCTAAGGCAAATTCTACTCTGAACATCATTATACTCTATGTTTTCAAGTTCATTAAAGAACACTTAATGAATAGCAAAGTAAATGCTTTAGAATTATACAATTATATATTTTGACAAGTGCATACACCCGTGAAACCACCAATGTAATCCAAGGGCAGAACATTTCCTTCACTTCCGGTGGATACCTGCACTGACTCTGTTGTCACTTGTTTCCTCTGTTTCTACTCCAGAAAATTATGTAGTCTGTTTTCTGTCAACATAAAGGAGTGTGTATTTGTACAAACAGATCACACAGTACATCCTCTTTCATGTCTGGTCTGATTCTTCATTCCAAGTGGTAATGGTTTTGTTTTGACTCCGGGCATCTACTGATGGACATCAGAATTATTTCTCAGTTTGATTAATTGTGATTAAGTCTACTATGCAGATTTCTGTACAAACTTTTCAGATGAGTGCTTCCATTATTCCAAGATAAATACTTAAGAGTAGAATGACATATTAGGTCAGTTATATATTTAAAATGATAAGATCTCAAATTACTTTTCCAAACTGGCTACCTTTACTTTAGAGTTCCACCAGTGTATTAGAACTCTTCTTCATTTTCACAAATATTTGGTCCTCTTAGTGTTACCAATTTCAGACATTTAAATGTACATATAATAGAGTATGTAGAGTTCACATCTATATAATTTCCTTGAAGATAGTGGAGTCAAAATATTTTCATAGGCCATTACTTTATCTTCTTGTATGAAGTCAGCAAAATTCATCATCATTTTTTATGTCATGCTATTATTTTTAATATGTGGATAAAAATCTTTAGAAGAGACACACATTACAAATGTTTATTTACAAATGTTTTGACACTTTTCTGTTTTCCTTATTTATGTACTTTTGAACTAGCATACAAAGCCACAGGTTTTCATATGGCCTTTTCAGATAATCTTAGTTTTGTATAATCTGTTCCACATGCCCATCTCCCCACACCTCCAATTTATTTTCCATAATATTTTTAAATTCCATCCATTTTCCTGGAAATCTGATAACATCATTTTTTCTTAACATCTGGACAAACCCCTATGATGTGTGCATATCCTATTCTCTTTGCATGTGTGTATACACATTCATGTATATGAGGCTACATGTGGCTGTGTGAACATGTGAAGTCCAGAGTTCAACCTCAGATTATCATTCCTCAGTATTTATCTACCTTATTTTACAAGGCAGAGTCA
Source organism: Montemys delectorum (assembly GCA_019843815.1). Classification (NCBI taxonomy): domain Eukaryota; kingdom Metazoa; phylum Chordata; class Mammalia; order Rodentia; family Muridae; genus Montemys; species Montemys delectorum. Next base: position 11,204 of record JADRCD010198024.1, read on the forward strand.
CTCTTTGAGGCCTGGTAATCTGTTTGTTTTGCCTACATATGATTACAAGTGTTTATTGCTATGTCCAGATTCTTATGGGTATTGGTGTTTAAACTCAGGTCCTCAAACTTGTATGTAATTTACTAACTAAGCCTTCTCCTTAGCCCAATATCATTATTTTCTTTACTCTTTCATCTTATTGAAGACATCTATACTAATCGTATTATATTGCTATTGTAAATACAGCAACAATAAACATGAATGGGCAAGTATTTCAGTGGTAGATCAAATTCTTCTGTGATTATGCTCAGGAGTAGTACAGCTGTATCATCTGGTCATTCTACCTCCAATTTTTGAGACTTTCCCAGACTGTTTTCTGTAGTGGCTGTACCCAGGTTATACTCTTGTCACATAAAGAGCAAGCTAGCATCTCAGCTACAGAACCCGTTTTTTTTTTTTTAATTTTTTTTTTTTTTATTTTTTTGTCTTTGAAATTGCTGGCTCTACAGCTGCACTTGGGCTGGCCCATTTGATGGCTTTCCTCTGCTATCGGCACCAATAGGCCCACACCAAGATTGTGTTTTATGTGAATGTTTGGCAGGAAGTACCAAAGGCAGTAAATCCGCAGTCTTGAGACATTGTTGGATCTCATTGTTTTCTGAACCTTGCTACAAGCACTGAGTTGACATTGGAGCACACAGTGCAGAAACAATGGTGCATAAAATGTGCTAGAGCTTTAGCTCAATTCAAAAAGATAGCTCCCAGATACAACAGCAACTAATTATTTTCCACAGACATGCCCTTTCAAGAAGAGGAATGCTGATGTCAGTTTCCTTGTGAGTATCTGATCTCTTAATCCTCTCTGAGCATCAAAAATGATCAGAGCAGTTGTGTTTCTCTTTGCTGGAATGCTGGAATGGAATGGGTACTTGAGTGGTTGAGGCTTCAGTATGGGTCTTGTGTCCCCAACTAGTACATTAATCTATAGTACCTGGAAGTGGTAGGGAAAATTCAGGAGTGAGTGAGCATGCATTTACCTTCCCTGAATCCTTCTTTATATTTACTTTGCAAAGGCACAGTAATTGCATTCATTAATGTTTTCTCAAGTGTTCAATTTAGTAAAAGATTTCCAAACAGAACTCTGTTTCTTGCTGTACTACTCTTTGTTTGTATTGATTTCTAAATTGACTTTCAATTTATTTTATGTTATTTTGCTCTCCCTGGCCTTTTTCTACTGTGTCTTGGGAAATTGTACCATGTATCTATGTTTCCCTTGTCTGCACTACTGACGAAGACACAGGCATATAGTAGGATCTCAATAATATGATATAGATGTTTAATATTGTTATGCACAACTTCTTTATTTTCCTGATTTCTATGCTTCATTATTTTGCTCATAATTAAAATTAGCCATTCTTATCTTTTGAGAAAATGTATCCAATTATTTTTACCTTTATTTAAAAAAGAAAAGTCATTTTCTAGCTTTTGCTACTGTGTTGTTCCCTCTTCTAACATGAACTTTATTCCATTGGAGTTGTGACTGCTCATTGTCACCTCTAGATTTCATTTTGATAATTGCCCTTTTAGTGCTACATATTTAGTTAATAACAAATAAGTCCTTAAGTATATCTCTTCCTAGTGGATCAAAATAATACAAATTCTCCCTTACAGGATACCTGAACACTAACAACTGTAAATCTTGCTGTTTATTAGTAACTAGCATTTGCTATGGCCCTTTCTGTAATTGTCAACACATTAAAATTACCTGCACTCTCACCTTGATTACCTTTACCACTGATAAAGTGGACTTTACTATAAGTTCTTCATTCCTTTAAGAGTCAGAGGAGCTCATCCAAGTCTTAAGTCTCCAGTTTCAGTTATATTGAATTAGCATGCATATGCTTCTTATGCACATGCAGAAACATAAGGAAGACTCTCATCCTCCCTGATGTCTCTTCTTCTATAGCCTCTGAAGCATCTTTGTGGTTCTCACTACACTTTTTTAATAGAGTTGAAGAAAGGCTTGGAATCACTTAATTTTTGGTAGGGAAGTCACTTCTCTTTGTGTTTTGTTTCAACTCATTCTTTGACCTGCAGTGGAGCTCTCTCCTATATTAATTCATATATGTATCTAGGGGATACATTTTAGATATCTATTATCATCTCAGTATAAATATATTTATGTGAAGCTGTACCTACACAAACATAGCAACACTGAATGATGCCACCCTCCACAACATGGACTCCCTAGAAAATATTAATTCAGGCAGATAACCATTTTCTCTAAGTTCTTCTCTCCTTCAGTCTTTTATCACAGCATAGCATAGTGCATAAATATGGTTAGAACTCATGTAATGATATTTTGTTATTCCTACCATCATTGTTACTTATATGTCTGTAGACATTCGTTTGTTTATTTATATCATGAACACAACACGGATTTTATTAATTCAAATTATCCAAAATATTAAGAATATTTGTGTATTCTTACAAGTTCAATATCATTTTCCAACTCACCAAAGGTTTCTTTACTTAAAAGATGAGACATGTCAACATGTAGAAAAATGCAAATCGACCCATTCCTTTCGCCTTGTACAAAGATCAAGTCCAAGTGGATCAGGGACCTCCACATCAAACCAGATACATTGAAACTAATAGAAAATAAAGTGGGGAAGAACCTCGAGCAAATAGGCACAGGGGAAAATTTCCTGAAGAGAACGCCAATAGCTTCTGCTATAAGATCAAGAATTGACAAATGGGACCTCATAAAGTTGCAAAGCTTCTGTAAGGCAAAAGACACTGTCAATAGGACAAAACGGCAACCAACAAATTGGGAAAAGATCTTTACCAACCCTATATCTGATAGAGGGCTAATATCCAATGTATGCAAAGAACTCAAGAAGTCAGTCTCCAGAGAACCAAATAACCTTATTAAAAAATGGGGCATAGAGATAAACAAAGAATTCTCTACTAATGAACACCAAATGGCTGAGAAACACCTAAAGAAATGTTCAACATCCTTAGTCATCAGGGAAATGCAAATCAAAACAACTCTGAGATTCCACCTCACACCAGTGAGATTGGCTAGGATAAAAGACTCAGGTGATAGCAGATGCTGGAGAGGTTGCGGAGAAATAGGAACACTCCTTCATTGCTGGTGGGATTGCAAACTGGTACAACCACTCTGGAAATCAGTGTGGCGTTTCCTCCGGAAATTGGACATAGTTCTACCAGAGGATCCAGCCATACCACTCCTGGGCATATACTCACAAGATGCTCCATCATGTAATAAGGACACATGCTCCACCATGTTCATAGCAGTCTTACTTATAATAGCCAGAAACTGGAAACAACCCAGATGTCCCTCAACAGAGGAATGGATACAGAAACTGTGGTACATGTACACAATGGAGTACTACTCAGCTATTAAAAACAATGAATTTATGAAATTCTTAGGGAAATGGATGGATCTGGAGAATATCATCCTGAGTGAGGTAACCCAATCACAAAAGATCACACATGGTATGCACTCTCTGATAAGTGGTTATTAGCCCAGAAGTTTGGAATACAGGAAAAACGACCCACAAACCACAAGAAACTTAAGAAGAAGGAAGACCAAAAGGTGGACATTTCATTCCTTCTTAAAAAGGGGAATCAAACACCCACAGAAGGAGTGGCAGAGATTAACTGTAGAGCAGTGACTGAAGGAAGGACAAGCATATAGCTATCTCCTAAGAGGCTCTGATAATACCTGACTAATACAGATGTAGAGGCTCACAACCATTCATTGAACTGAGTACACTGTCCCCAATGAAGGAGTTAGAGAAAGGGTCTATGGAGCTGAAGGGTTTGCAGCCCCTTAGGACGAACAACAATTGCTAACTAGTACCCTCAGAGCTCCCAGGGACCCAACCACCAATCAAGGACTATACAGGGTGGGACTGAATGTTCTGGCAGCATGTGTATAGTAGAGGATTGCAAATTCGATCATCAATAGGAGGAAAGGACCTCGGCCTTGTGAAGGTTTTGTGCCCCAGTATAGGGGAATGCCAGGGCCAATAAGTGGGAGAGGGTGGGGTGACAGGCATGGGGAAGGGGGAGGCAAAAGGGGTTTGTTCTTGTTGTTTTTGTTTGTTTGTTTGTGTTTTGGAGGGGAACCTGGGAAAGGGAAAATTTACATGTAAATAAAGAAAATATCTAAAAAAAAGAAAAAAAAAAGATGGGACATGTGATATGCAGAGCAAAAAAAGTGCTTTTCCTAATGGCTCACTGGGTCTCACTGATGGGGCTAGAAATGAAAATTTTGCTCTTTGAATCTCTGATGCAATGAAATCGCATTCTTTATTAAATAGAAGTTACATAAGAAAATAAAAATTACATACTGGTTCTCTATTGCATGCTGTGAAAGACTGTAACCAATTTTGCCCTCTTAACTTGTCTGCTTCAAGTACTATTTAGGAGATAAATCAAAAGACACTTCTACAATAATCAGAACTGAAAATCATTAAAACTCATTCTATAAAATATTAATGAAATATATTCACCGAACTTCCCCCTTATGTTCATGAAATGGGTATAACTAATTCTATTACATTGTGAATGTCATTAGAAATTATTCAGGCTAATCATGATAAATAAAGAACTATTGATGGAAAGTTTAAAGTTTACTTGTAATTTATCAGGAAATGTAAATGATAATTTAATACATCTATCTCATTGAAATGTCTTATAGTCCAGTGAGATTGCTATTTAGAATTATTGTATTTATTAAGATAATCCTTTCCATATTTAAGTCATATAGTTAAGCAGCAAAATAAAGTTTCAGCCTACAAACCAACACATTCTAATAAGGCATTGTTCTGAAACTCCTCCTTTTGCACTTTTAATGGTGAATATGAAACAGAATTCCAATTCTGAGGAAAGAAACAGAAGATGATACAAGACAGAAAGAAATCCCACCTTTTAAGTTGTAAGACTGAATACAATGAAAATGACCATCTTAGCCACACAAATCTACAGATTCAATGGAATAACAATAAATATCCCATTATATTCTTGAAGAAATCGGGGGGGGGAGCATCGTATAAATGTAAACAAGACACCAGAGAGCCAAAGTGATCTGAGGCAAAGCCAGCAGTGCTGAAGGTATTTTTATACCTTATTTCAGTTTATGGTACACAGCTATAGTAAATAAAAACATCATGATATTGGCACAAAGCAGACAAGAGTATTAATGGGATAGAGGAAAGTTAATGCACTTATACCCAACTTATTTTCTGTTTTATACATTTTTAATTAAATGTGATTATATTGCCTATACCCTTCCTTCCTCCTTCCTGCTATTTCATAGGTCTACCCCTTCAACTTGTTGCATATACCCCAACTTTCACATTAATAGCTTACTTTCTTTTCATTACTAATATTACATATAAATGTATGCATAAATATATTAATACAACCTATTGAGACTGCTTTTGTTGTTTGAATATATATGATTTCTAGACTGCTTCATTTGCACAAGATACCCAGTTAAAGGGCTTATCCTTGGGAGAGGTTAGTTCTCATTTCAGCAATCATTAGTTGCATGAGATTCCCACTCACCCACCCCCATCAGCATGCCTATGGATACTATCATGTTTAGGTCTTGTTTATACAACCATTTCTGTGAAAGACTGTTTTATGGCAGACATCCATGGTATTCTGCCTTTTACATTCTTTCTGTCCCCTGTTTTGAGATGTTCCCTGAGTCAGAGATGCAGAAATTGCATTCAGCTATAATAAAAAAAATGTTATAAGAAATTTAGGTATGTAGAAAAACTGAAAGGAAAAAAAATGAGAGAAATAAATAACCAACACACAAAGAAATAAACTCTGCCAATCCCCCAATATGAGTATCCTAACTTCAAATCTTGAATTTTGTACATTCAGCATGAATTACCTGTAGAAGACAAGAAATGGGAAAAAAGAAATTTGTAAGAGAGTACCTTAAGAGGGGAGGAGAAATAGATGCAGGGACTATGAGAGTAAAGAAGAACAATACCTAGGGTGGAATGGTTTAAGCAATGGGGGTGACATTGAGGGATAGGGGATTGTGAGGAGAGAACATGCAAGGGTTGGTGAAAGTGAAGAGTCTAAGAAAAGTCATATGGAAATATATTATTGTATAAACAAATTTAAAAGTATATGATTTACTTTACAAGGGAGTTTGAAAAGAGATGCCCTGTGATTATAAAATAGATACTCCTAGAAGCTGTAGGTCATTAAACAGAACCCCACAATCAATCAAGGGGGGTATGCATCCTAAATAGTCATTCATTATTTAAGGAGACACTAGAAGATTCTAAAACAAAAGAGGTCCCTGCTGTTCCTCTTTGTTGACAACCAAAACTAGATACTAGGACCTAATCCTTGAAGTTATGAGCCCTACAAACTATGTGATCAACATGCCAGATAAGATGCTTACTTGTACCCACTTGTCCAGCAGTAGCACCAGGGTTACAGGAGCAACACATTGCTCTCTAATTGGATTTGAAGCCACCTCCACCAAAAGGAATCAATGCCTGGTACTGTGCCTTGTACATAACTTAAGCTAAGTATCCCTGCTCAAATATCATTGTAATAATGAAAATGATCATATAACTTAGCTGAGATAATTTTTCCCTTTGGCTAACATTCATCACACTTGAGGTGCTATACATGCATCTCATGGAGAAGACATTAGTTGTTTTGCTGAATGCTAGACACTTCTTGCTATACTATCAGCCTGCCAGGTAAGATAAGCCTATTGGTGCATATAGTGGTAGATCTGATTTATTGTTGTAACAAATTGCTTTCTATTGGATTTAAGGCTTGCTCCATTGGAAAGAATTCATGTCTGGTAGACTAAAGTGGTCAAAAAAAAAATTGATAGAAAGTACATTGGCCTATATGGGAACCTACTATTCTGTTACAGTTATGTCAAATTGCCTTCTAAAGACTTATGTTTATATACATAGATATGCTCTGCACTCAACATTGCCAAGTAACCTTATCACAGTGAATAGCAGTAATTAGTGAAGAAACTCTTTATCTGTTTAAAGGGCTGAAAATAAACGAATGAGAGAGATCAGGCAATGATAGGACATGTATATCAAACATCTCCTTTTCCCAAAGCTCAAGGAATATTACCAAAGAGGGGCCTAATGTAAAATCCAGAAAATTGGAGGGAAGCTCTGAAATACTTTCTTCTAGACATAGCATAGCTGTTGCACATAGGAGCTCATACCAACTGTGGTTACCTGCAGGAGATACACAAAACATCAAGCCAGTTATAACTTCAACCATTAATAGAGTAGGAGCTACCTACACCTAATCCTAGGGGAAGCACATGGCATTTGATAGATGGAGAAGGAGCTGTCACTTTCTTTTGGTGGGTGGTGGATGCTAGTAGGTTATCCATGCTCCAGATGATGATCCAAAACCTAATCAGACTCAGTGCATTACAATAATAAATCCAAAAATAAAGAGTGCTTGTGTTGAGAATTTCCAAGAGGGAAATTTGAGAGGGTGAGTCAGGAATGTACATGATCAAAATATATTATATACATGTATGAAATCTTCAAAGAATAACTAAAAAGTAGTTTTTAAAAATAGGGATAAATGCCATAATTTTAGAAAGTGTAAGTTAGTAAGCATTCAGTAACAAAGACAAATTGGCCATGTCTTAGATGGGCATATTAATATCTTGGTGATATGGTTATGTTAACTTTAAAATGTAGATGAAAATATTACCCATGCCACAGAGTCATTGAGAGAAGTAAACCAAATCACAACATGTTGAAACATTTGCTGACCCATAGTGGATGCTGTGTGTTGTATATTATTACTGACATTTTACCTCTTCATTAACTTATCTGAAGATAAGAAATTAGTGAGTTAGAGTGAGCATGGATTCATAAGTCACAACCTTTCTGCTCTGTGAGCTTCTCCTCAGCAAACTATAATTTAGTAATAGTGCAATTCAGATTAATATTGCCTTTATCATTTTAAATACTAACTCAGCTCATTCTGATGAAAGGGGAGTGCTTTTCCAGGACTAGAAGAAAGTAATCTTCCTACCTTCTAGCAAGAAAAGACCAGACAATTAAGATAGTCTAAATGAAATAAAGTAATTTTCTTTAGATAATAATATGGTGTCCAGTTGTAATGGATCACTGACAGACCATGAAATACTGCTGTGTGAGCCACTAAGAGAAATTAATTTCTATGTGCACTGGAAAATTGGTAGGGACTGAACAGTTAGAGACTTAAAGGGGAAAAAAGTGAACAGGAATAAGGGAAAATCTAAGAAAATAATCTTGACATTCTTTCTTCAGTGCAATAAGAATATAAAAAATAGAAGCAGAATTAAAAGAATGATATTGTCAGAAAGGATTATTCCATGTCTTATTCTTTCCTTGAACTCTAAGGGACTTTTGGTAGAGTTCTACACACTTTAGAGTGTGATGTTAAGGATTGAAAACAAGTGAAGTGCATGAGATGCATGTGTGAAAATGTAACAGTGAAACCTATCATGTCATATACTAATCAGAAAGAGAGAAATGCTAATTAGGAGGAAAATGTAACAATGAAAAAGAACTATACTTCTTTCTTTGAAGAGAGAGGATGTTGCTCTACATAAGGCGCTAACTGTGCTTTGTGGGTGGGCTTGAGTAGATGGGCTCCAAGCACTTTACTTTATCAACATTGCATTGTTAGATAACACTAACTCCTGCTGTAATTCAGTTTATGGCCTACTGAGAAGAAGAGTTTTTTTATTTGTATGAATTAATAAAGTTAAATCATATATAGATTATAGTCATCATAAAGGAATCTAGGGCTGGCAATAAAGCTTAGCAGCTAATTTCCCTTGCCACCAAGACTGAAGACCTGAGTTTGATCACAAAGTCCCACAGAGTAGAAGAACAGAACTGATTCATTCTTTGAGCTACTTTTGGATCCCTACATATACTATATGATATGTATGGGTATATGTTTGCATCTATGCACATGTGCACAAATACATACACACACCACAAACAAACTAATGTATCCCACTCTCTGCAGAAGATGAATTTATGATGTCAATATTTGCTTTTCAATTATTGAGTTGTTTGAAGCAGGGTCTTGCAGTGTTTCTACTATGCTGTTTACTCCAGGCAAGCTTTATTGAGAGATTCAAGAAAAGTCTCCTGTCTCTGCGTACCACTTTCCTTGGAGGAATACCAGAATTACAAACATCATGCATACAGTAGTTCTGAACTTTCTTCATTGAGAGTTTCATGAAATCTACACTTATGTTTACCACCATCCTCCAAAATGTAGCAGCCAATGCCATTCCTAACATCATCTCCTATTTTTATTTTAAATTAGTAACTTAATTTAATTATTTTTGTGGGGTCATTCAGTGAAGTATTATCAACTTATGAGGGAACACTCCTAATGAAGGCTAACTCACCTTTCTCTAACAGCCATCTACTGTCAAAGGCTTCCCAGAAAGGGATGGAGGGTTGTGTGTCACTCTTAAGCAATGCACAAGTCTTGTACAGCCAGCCATAGCTACTGTGAATTCATAAGTGCAAAGGTCTTATCTTGTGCAGAATATAAAGAAATCACAGGTCACAAAGAATGTAAGCACTACAGGTATGCCTGCTTTTTAAAAAAAAAAATGAATATTTTCTTTATTTACATTTCAAATTTTGTCCCCATTCCCAGTTCCCCCATCCCAAGACCCCCTCCCCCTGCTTTTATGAGGGTGTACCCCCCACCTACCCACTCCGAATTCCCCTTCTCTGGGGTATCCATGAAGCCTTCACAGGACCAAGGGCTTCTCTTCCCATTGATGCCCAATATGGCCATCTTGTGCTTCATATGCATATGGAGTCATAAGACCCTCCAAGTATACTCATTGGTTGGTGGCTTAGTCCCTGGGAGCTCTGGGGGTTCTGGTTGGTTGATATTGTTCTTCTTCCTATGGGATTGCAAACCCTTTCAGCTCCTCCATTACTTTCTCTAACTTCTCCATTGGAAATCCTGTACTCAATTAAATGGTTGACTGTGAGCGTCTGCCTCTGTATTTGTCAAGCTCTGGCAGAGCCTCTCAGGAGACAGCTATATCAGGCTCCTGTCAGCATGTACCTCTTGACATCCACAACAGTGTCTATGTTTCGTGACTGTTTACTGGATGGATCCCCAGGTGGGGCAGTCTCTGGATGGCCTTCTGCTCTACATATTGTCTCCCTATTTGCTCCTATGAGTATTTTTGTTCCCCTTTCTAAGAAGGACCAAAGCACCCACACTTTGGTCTTCCTTCTTCTTGAGCTTCATGTGGTCGGTGAATTGTATCGTGGGTATTCAGAGCTTCTGAGCTAATATCCACTTATCAGTAAGTGCATACCATGTGTGTTCTTTTGTGATTGGGTTACCTCACTCAGAATGATGCTTTGTTTTAATTAAATAATCTTTACTATTTTACTGCAATATATTTTGATCATATTATTTTACTCACCTAATTCATCTTAGATCTTCTTCCCACATCCCTGCACACCCAATTTCAAATTCACTCACTCTCTATATCTGTGTGTATGTATTTATGTGTGTATTTCTGTGTCTCTGACTCCTCATATGCACAGGAAGTAATTAAATAAAAACTTAAAAACAAAAAAAACAAAGCCATATAACCCAAAATTCAAAAAAAGGTGAGGGCTACAAAAATGATATTCAGTTCACTTTGTGTTGCCCAATGACACCTGTATATTGCAGGTATCACACCTAGGGTGTGGTTGATATGCCCAATGATACCCAGCTGAAGAAACTGATATTCAGTCTTCTGGCAGGTATCAATTGCAAATCGCTTTTTGGTTAAGGGTAAGATTTTATGTCTACTTTCCTTTTTGTGCTAAGATTTTCTCTGGATTGAACATGTGCCAATCTGCTACATGCTATCACAGTCTCTATGAGTTCATGTATGCATCAGTCCTGGTGTGTCTGAAAGCTTCTGTTTTCTTTAGAGTCATCTATTAACTTTGGCTCATATAATCTTCAGAAATTCCTGCACTTTTATGAAAAAGAGTTTGATTAAAACAACTCATTTAGTACTGAGGAATCCAACGTTTCAATTTCAGTACATTGTCTAGGTGTGTGTCTCTGTATTAACTGCCATGGATTCCAAGAAGAAGCTTTTCCCATTAGTATTCGACAATGCTCTGTTCTATAAGTAGAGCAATATGATATTTAAAGTAATTTATAGTTATGTTATTTTAGCAAACTAATACTAGGTTTTCCTCTAGGGCTGGGACATATCAAGCTCAGTTTCTTGGTCACTTTGGCAATATCATTCATAGATTTTTCTCTCAGAATTGTCCTTAAATACAGTAAAACAGTGGTTAGCTCCTCCCATAATATTTGTGTTATTGTTACATCAGTATGTTTTGAAGGCAGGATGCTGTTGTAGGCCATCGTTTTCTAGATGAAACCCTTAGCCAGACTAACCAGAAGGCACAGAGACAGAATACAAATTAACAAAATGAGAAATCAAAAGGGAGACATAACAACAGAAATTGAAAAAATTTAAAAAATTATCAGATACTTCTACAAAAGCCTATACATAACAATATTTGAAAATCTGGATGAAATGGATAATTTTCTAGACAGATACCAGGTAGCAAAGTTAAATCAGGATCATATAAACCATCCAAACAGTCCCATAACTCCTAAAGAAATAGAAGCAGTCATTACAAGTCTCCCAATAAAAATAAGCCTGGGACCAGATGGTTTTAATACAAAATTCTGTAAGACCTTCAAAGAAGATCTAATACCAATACTCTTCAAACTATTCCACAAAATAGAAACAGAAGAACACTACCTAATTTGTTCTATGAAGCCATAGTTATGCTTATTCTAAACCACACAAAGATACAACAAAGAAAAAGAACTTCAGATTAATTTCCCTTATGAATACCAATGCAAAAATATTCAATAAAATTCTCACAAACCAAATCCAAAAACATATCAAATGGATCATTCACCAGGATTAAATTATTTTCATATGTGTCTATGTTTTAAGAAACTTCTACAGTATATATTGTCAGATGGCTTTATAAATATCTTTAGTGTTGTTCTTCCTGTTCCTCCTTTTACCTGGTTCTTCTACCTCCCTTCCCATTTAATCCTCCTATCCTAGTTTTATTACGTTTATAATATTATATTCTATTTTTGCCCTACTTGGCAGAGTCTTCCCTTGTGGTTTCTTAATAGCTAGTTAAATTCTTTGGGAATTTATATAAAAAACATACATATCTAAAACTTAGAAGCTTACATTCATATATGATAGAAAACATAAAATTTTGTTATTTTATGTCTTTTCCTTTCACTCAGGATGATTTTTTTGTTCTATCCATTTACCTACAAACTTATAATTTCAGTTCTCCTAACAGCTCAATACTATTTCATGTCTAAAATTGCATAGATGTAAATATTCATCAATTAATTGACATTTAGTCTGATTCTAATTCCCGACTACTATATATGGACAAACAATGAAAATAGAAGAGCCAGTATCCTTGTAATAAGATGCAGACTCTTTCAGGTCTATGGCAAATAATTTTTCAGCTGGATATCGCACTAGGTTGATTCTCAGCTTCTGTGTAACCTCTACAGACTTTTATAGTAGTTTTATTTTTTTTTTTTTAGTATGTATCAGTTTGCAATCTCAATATCAATGAATAAATGATTCCCTTTATATGCAGCTTTTTAACTATGTAATGCCATTTTTATTACTGATCTTGGCCATTCTAACTGGGGTAAGATGAAGTCTCGGTGTAGTTTTGATTTGCATTTCCCTAATCTCAATCGCGAAGGATGATGAAGATTTGTTGAAGTACCTCTCAGTCATTTCTGTTATATCTTTTGAGAACTGTCTGTTTAGCACTCTATCCTATTTTTAAAATTAAGTTACTTGTTTTCATGATGTTCAGCGGGTTTATTACCATTGTACTCTAGACATTAACCTTCTATCAGATGCATAACTGGTAGTTTTGATTTTCCTAATCTGCAGCTGCCAGTTTGCTGGCATGCTTTAGTTTGCTGTACAGGAGCTTTTTAACTCAACACAATAGTTCTCAACCTGTTGAGGGACATGACTCCGTTGAGGGTCTTGAATGATGCTTTCGCAGGGATTACCTAAGACCATCATAAATACAGATATTTATGATATAATTCATAAAGTAGCAAAATTATAATTTTGAAATAGAAATGAAAGTAATATTGTAGTTGTGGGTCACTACGACCTAAGAACTGTATTAAAGGGTCACAACATTATGAATGTTGAAAACCACTGCTTCAAGATTATTAATATTATTAATTACTGAATGCAGGTTTTGAAGCCTATGCTACTAGTGTCCTGTCAAGAAAGTCCTTTCCTGGGTCAATGAGTCCAAGATTACTTTCTACCTTCACTTTACAAAATTCAGAATACTTGGCCTTACATTAAAGTTTGGATCCAGTTGGAGTTGTTTTGTGCAGAGTGAATGGATATGAATCTATTTTCATTATTTTACATGTAAGTATCTAGTTTGACAAGTACCTTTGGATAAAGATGCTATCTTTTCTCTCATGTGAATTTTTTGTTTCCTTGTCAAAATTCAAGTATCTGTAGAATTGTGGAATTATGTCTGGGTCTTCAATTCTGTTTGATTGATCAGTGTCTGTTTCTATATCAATATCATGCTTTTTTATTAACATATTTCTGTCATACAATTTAAAATTTGTGATTATAATCTTTCTTACATATTTCCTTATTATTTGTAGTTGCTTTGTTCTCCTGGGGTTTGCTGTTTGTTTCTACATGAAGTTGAATTTTCCCATTTCTGTGAAGATTTATATTAAAATTTTAATGAAGGAATGCAGTAAATCTATAGGTAGCTTTTGACAAGATAAAAAATTTCACAATATTAATAATACCTATCAAGGAGCATGAAGTAACTTTGTCTCTTCTGATGTTCAGTTACTTTCTTCAATATGTTAATATTTTTCTCATAAAAGTGTTTTACTTGCTTGATTAGATCTATCCACTGCCCCCGCCAAAGGATTTGAAGCGATTGTAAATGGTGTTGACTCTGATTTTTCTCAGTATGTTTATCATTTTTATTAAAAAAAAAAACAGGTTTCTGCTGTTAAATTTGTATTCTATTACTTTGCTGAAGATGTTTGTCAACTGTAGACGTTTCCTGGTGGAGTCTTTAGCATATTTTATATATAAAATCATATCCTCTATGAATAAAAATGAATGGCTTCTTTCTTTTCTGCTTGTATGCTCTTGATCTCCTTCAGTTGTATTATTGCTCTAGCTAAGACTTTAAGTGTTATATTGAATAGGCATGGAGAGAGGGAATATCTTTGTACTGTTCTTGGTTTTAGTGGAAATGCATTGTGTTTCTCTCTATTTGAGATAACATTGACTGTGAGTTTACTGTATATTTTCTTTAGACTGTTGAGTCAAGTTCTTGTATCCATACTGTCTACAGAGGCTTGTATCATGCAGGGGTATTGGAGTTGATCTAGGGCTATTATATCTAATGAAGTGATCATGTGGCTTTTTTCTTTTGGTCTGTTTATGCAGTGGATTATATTTATTATTTAGGTATGTTGAACTATTTATCTCTGAGCTGAAACCTACTCAATCATGGAGTTTTTTTTTTTCTGTATTTTAGAAGGTAGGTTTTTTTTAGTATTTTATAGAGATTATTTTTATCTATGTTCATGAGGGATATTGGTCCTCTATAGTTTGTTGGATCTCTATGTGGTTTTTGGTATTATGATAATATTGTTTTATTGGTTATTTTTTTATTTATATTTCAAATGTTGTCCTTTGTCTTGGTCTCCCCTTCACAAACATCTCATTCCACCCCCACTCTTTGTCTTCATGAGGATGCTCCTCCACCCAAAAAGAATTAGTAAATGTTCTTTCTTTGAGGAGTACTTGTGATAGTTATTCATTGAAGATTTGGTAGAATTCTATGCCGATTCCATCAGGTTTAGGGTTTTTTGTTGGTGGGGGATAAGACATTTTTGATTAGTGTTTCTAAGAGTTATGGAGCTATTTAAATGATTTATTTCATCTTAATTTAACTTTGATTAGTCATATATATATAGTATATATATACATACACACATACACACACATATATGCATATATATATATATATGAATATATATTATGAATTTCTGTACTTAAAAATATTAACTAGTCTCATCAGGTTGCCTAGACCACCTCCAGTAGATAGACAGGGTCCCAAGTGGAGGGATGGGGTTATCAACCCACCTTCAAATTTTCTGACCCAGAATTGTTCCTGTCTAAAAGAAATGAGAGGATAAAAATGGAGCAGAGACTGAAAGAAAGGCTGTCCAATGACAGGCTCAACTTGAGATCCATCTCATGGGCAAGGAACAACCATGACACTATTACTGATATCATGTTGTGGTTGCAGACAGGAGCCTAGCATGGCTATCCTCTGAGAGACTGGACCAGCAGTGGACTGAGACAGATGTAGGTAATTACAGCCAACTATTAGACTGAGGTTGTGGACCCCTATGAATGAGTTAGAGGAAGAATTGAAGGAGCTGAAGGGGATGGCAACCCTATAGGATGACCAAAAGTCTCAACTAACCTGGACCTTTGGAAGCTCCCAGAGACTAAGCCACCAACCAAAGAACATTCATGGGCTAGTTTGTGGCCCCAGGCATGTATGTAGCACAGGACGGCTTTGTCTGGCCTCAGTTGGAAAGGATGCACCTAATTCTCTAGAGACTTGATGTCCCAGGAAATGGGATTGCTAAGGGTGGGAAGCATCCTTTCGGAGGCAAAGGGAAGAGGGGATAGAATCAAGAACGATGAGAGGGGAGACTGGGAGGGTGACAACATCTGGAATGTTAATAAATAAAATAATTAACTTAAAAAAATCTTACCTAGTAAGATTTCATACATGAGAGTTTTAAATTGTTAAGAAACATCTCTGATGAGTCATGTCACAAATTTGAAATCTAATGTAACCTGGCAAACCCATAAGGTCTTCAGTAAGGTTGACAGCTAAAGGAATTAACAGTGGTTTATGAGGACCCACAAGTGAGTCAAATCAGTCCTTGGTCAGCATCTTCAGTGCTAAATTGACAGTCACAGCAAGCATACATAGGCTCTGTAACTGCACTCAATATGTCACAAGTGTATGTTTATTTGTGCATATGTGGTACCATGCCACCAATGAAGGATATATAAATGACTGTGTTTTACTCAGTATTCATGCATAAATCGCAGGCACTCATGGTCAAATTATACCTCCTTCAATGTTATTTGGAAGAAAAATCACATTTCTCTCCCAGAATGTTAGGAAAAGATGATGTCAGTAGCAAAATTTCCATCTGTTTGGCTATGTGAGGTCCATTAGCTCACAAGATAATCTCTCTCAAAGGACTTATATTCATATTTTAAAATATAATTCAGAAATTTACTATTGAAAGTTCTAAATTATTTCTTTAAGATTTGAATAATCAAGTATGGTTTCTTTTCTTTTTTTTCAAGTGTTTTTTTAAAACACTTGAAAATGCCACAATGTCTCTTAAGTAGGCAGAGTCAAGGCCTCATAAACTCTCATGTTCTTTCCTCTCAACAATTTGATACTGACAAAAATACATCGAATCACCTGATGATATTCACAACCTTTTGCAAACATAATAAAAGACTAATATTTAGTCTTTTAGAATGTTTTATGGCACCTACTTTCAAAAATTTTGACCCAGAATTGTACCTGTCTAAGAAATACAGGTACAAAAATGGAGCATAGACTGAAGGAAAGGTCCTCCAGTGACCCACAACTTGGGATCCATCCCATCGACATGTACCAAACCCTTTCACTATTAGTGATACCATGTTCAGTACTTGCAGACAGAAGCCTAGTATGGCTCTCATCTGAGGTGCTCTAACAGCAGGTAACTGAAATAGATGGAGATACTCACAGCCAACCATTTGACTGAGGTCCAGGACACCTATGGAAGAGTTGGGGGAACAATTGAGGGTGCTGAAGCAGGTGGCAAGTCCATAGGAAGAACAACAGTATTAACTAACCTAGACCCCTGGGAGCGCTCAGAGACTAAGCCACCAACCAAAGAGCATACATAGCATGGTCCATGGCTCTCTGCACATATGTACTAGAAGACTGCCTTGTTTGACCTCAGTGGGAGAAGATGCACCTAATCCTATAGAGACTTGATGCCCCAGGGAAGGAGTATGCTGGGAAGGTTGAGGTAGGGTGGGCAAGAAGCAACATCTCAGAAGCAAAGGGGAGGGGAGATGAGGGGAAGAACTCTGGGAGGGGGGGACTTGGAAGGGAGGCAACATGTAGAATATAAATAAAATAATTTAATAATAAAAATGTTTTATTACATTTGCAATATTATAAAACGTAAAAATGTGAAATTATAATAAGGCTCAAACTTAAATATTCTGATAACACACCTTAACATTTATGCACAAGAATTTCCAGTCTAAAGTTGTTTATTTGGTCATGTGTAATAGTGCTGTTGCTTCTTATACTTCACAGCTGTTTTGTCCTTTAGTATGGATATCATTAAAAATAAGGATTTCTTATTTGTTGAATGTATAAATTAATGAATAAAAAATAAACAACTAAATATATAAGTATACAAGTATATTGACCCAAAAGAATAGCAAATTATTGAGGGCTGGAGAGATGGCTCAGTGGTTAAGAGCTCTGACTGCTCTTCCAAAGGTCTTGAGTTCAAATCCCAGCAACCACATGGTGGCTCACAACCATCTGTAACAAGATCTGACACCCAATTCTGGAGTGTCTGAGGACAGCTACAGTGTACTTACATATAATAATAAGTAAAATAAATCTTTAAAAAAAAAGAATAGCAAATTCTGCTTGAGAATCAGTATTCAATAATATCCCTATGTAATGTTGTGTTCTATTTTTATGACAAGTGTTCAGAAACTGTGATCTCATCTGAGAGGAAGAATAGATCACA
>JADRCD010198029.1:0-14653 GCA_019843815.1 Montemys delectorum
GACCAGGGCAGAGTGCTGGAAAGGCCTGTGATGTCCACAGCCCCTCCTTGGAATGAGATAGTGGCATGAGAAGACCTCAGACAAGCGGTGGCTCTAGCAGGAAGCCACAACAGGTACAGGTCTGTACAGGGCCACGGCTCCCTCTTTGCTGAGAGCAGGCAAGCAGAGGTTTCTCCTGGCCTGAGTACATGGAGAACAGCTGTTAGTCATCCTGTTAGCATGAACATCCATCACAGTGTGTTTCAAATAGAAGCCCGGGAGAGAGCCTCGTGGGCTTCCATAGAAAGCAAATGCTCTGTGAATCTGGCAGCCGTGTGCCTCCAGGAACTCAAAAGCTAGAGACTGAAGCAGGGAGAGGTCTCATAGAATCTGAAGCTCCCACTGGGTGCTCACCACCCATGGAGCCCCATGGCAAGGTACAGATAGACTTGGAAGGAAACGTTTCTCTTAGGGTTCAGCCCCAGCCTGTGCTCAGTGATCATCAACCCCTGACTCTTAGAGATACCTTGGTTTGCAGGAACTGATCAGAGGCAAACAGAAATGAATGTTACTACCAATCCTATGGCAAGCTCTTCATGCTACCTGCTGCCTGCCCTGGCCAGTCTCTATAAGGGAGGCTGGAGCCTGCCTGCCTGCACATTCCTCTCCCCTCAACTGGGGATGCCTGCCACCTTCTTTGATTTTTTGTGCTGGTGATGGCTGGTTTGCTGTCCCTCCTCTGAAAACTCCTTACTGATTGATTCGTTCAAATTCATCCATCAATTGGCCTGCTCTCTAGGTATTTATCTCACACACAGAGTGTTCAAGGCACTGGAAATAAGTGGGTTAAGAAGGTCGTCTCCACCTGTTGGGGTTGACTTTCACAGAACAAGGAAGAATACTCTGGTGAACTCCCAGTAAAGAGACAAAGAGATAAGAGCAGGAGGCAGGGGGCAGCAGAACTGTATGGTGCGGGGGAAGCGCTTCTCTGGGGACGTGGTTTTGAGCCGAGACCTTTAGGAGGAAGTCCCCCCAGGAGAAGAGTATTCCTGAAGGGGGCTGACAGACACAAAGTCCCCAAGGCAAACCGAGGCAGAGCACCTTAGTTACCTTTCTTTCGTCATGACAAGACAACACCATTGCGGCAACTTAGAAAGATTTTAATTTGGGACTTAAGATTCTAGAGGGTTGGAGTCTGTGACCCTCGGGCTGAGGAACGTGGCATCGGGCAAGTAGGCATGGCACTGGAGCAGCAGCCAAGACTTCCATTGTGATCCCTAAGCACGAGGGAGAGACAGAGAGAACTTCCTGGGAATGGTATGGACTGTCGAACCCTATTAGCCTTCCCCTGATGGCATGGGACCACTCCCAAAGCCACACCTCCTAACCCTTACCAAGTACTCCGACCAACTAGGATCCAAATCTTCAAACATATGAACCTGTGGAGGCCATTCTCATCCAAGCCACCACACACAGCATGCTCTCCGGGGTAATTAAAATCATCAACATTGGCAGCCTGTATGGAGGGTAGGCAAACCAGGCCTGCAGGTTCTGGGCAGCCTGGCATGGTTCTGGTGAGGTAGATGCTAAGATTTTAAGTGAGGGCCGCCATAAGCTGAGTGGCTTACTGCTCTGTGTGTCTTGTTGTGTAGACAGTCATTTGGGAACCTGGTTCTTGCCAGGAGAAGGGCTGAAGCAGTCTTGGCTTAGCCAAGAAGACTTCGACTGTAGAGGACATGACCAGGCAGAGGCAGAACAGCATCCATACTGGCTTTGAGTTCCCAGCGAAATGTCCGCGCATGTCTGTGTTCTCTTCTCCACCGCAGCCTGGGGCTTGGGCTTGCTAGGCTCTTGTAGCAGTGATGGCGAAAGCTTGGGAGAGATGGGGATGTACTGGTGCAGCTGGGGAAGGGGGGAAAGCCCTTCCATCTTGCTACCTGCAGATGGAGAAGTTGAAGCCAGAGGTATAGAGGGGAGTTTCTTGACTAGTGACGCATCTCAGGTTTGGAAGGTTCTTACCCAGGATCAATGCACAGGTCAAAGATTCCGAGAGTGTGGAGACACCTGGGTGCGCCTTTGTTCCCCAGGAGCCTTTTGCTACTCAGAGGCTCCGAAGCTTACGTGTTTGGAGGGCCAGTGGCCGTCCCCAGCCTCTATCGTCTCTATCAGCTACATGGGCAATTAGAGCTCTGAGCCATACTGCCCTCCACTTAACCTCATGGGAAGGTCTGTATATGCTTCACCTTACGATCTGAGCTTTAAAGGCAGACAGCTCAGAGGGGAGGCTGTGCCTCTGGGTTCCTGTCACACACATGGAGCTTTTTGGATTGGAGAAGTGACTTGGTCTTCATGATTTTGGGACTCCTCAGGGAGTAGAGAGAGTCAGGTGGCAGTTCCTATCACGTGCAACCCTGCTTACAGGACATTTGTCCCTTGTTCCTTGATACCTGCCACTTCAGGACAGTGATTTTCACACTGGTGGGATTTCCTGAGACCCCTGGTTGGGAAGGGGATGTGGACACCACCCAGAGCCGTATCCCAGAGACTCCCACAGCGGGTCTGAGGAGGACTTCTCACAAGCTCCTAGGAGATGCAGATGGAGCTGTCCCTGAGACTCGCTTTGGCAGTTGCTGTGTGAGTTCATGATGACTCTGGTCATCATGGCTGATCCATTGACCTGGTGGCTCCTGTCACTTTGTGGATGAGGAAATGAAGCCTCCAGGGATTAAATCACTTGCTTAGGGTCATGCAGCCAGGCCGTGAACCAGCAATCTCCATCCAGGTCTGTGTAATCCTAAGCAGTTGCCTCCCAACTGTGTGGGTTCCCACTTTGTCTCCTGAGACCTGCCAGTTGCTGTCTCTCTGTGTCTTTAGATTCAAACGAGCCTTTGACCAAGATTATGGTTGATGCCAATGGTTTTTGTTACTGTTTTGTAGTTAAACAGAACCAAATATCATTCAGAAAACTTGAATGAGGGAACCAGGTTGAAAGGCTGGAGCTGGAGAGGCGTTGGCTCATCTGGCTGTTCTAAGTCTTTGAGGCTGGGGAGACGGTAGTATGAGGCCCCTTGGTGTCCTGTGATAGCCCTAGTAAGGAGTCTTAGGGCCTTACCATCCAGGGGCAGCAGGGGTTCAAGCCCCTCCTCTGTCACTGAGACAAAGAGAAAGGACTTCCTCCCCCTCCAACCCCACTGCCCCTCCCTTCTAACTTCCTTTCTCTCTTCACACCCTTTTTCCTATTGCCCGGTAGAGAGGATTTCTAACGTTTCAACATGTAGAAATGATAACCGTAGAAAGTGGTCCTGATCCAGCCATTACCTGCTGTGCATGTGTGTGTCTCATGAGCGTGTGCTTACTGCATCAGCTAGAAACTAGAAAAGGATTGCATTTCTAAAGAGCTAGCCTAGTAGGCAGCAGAGAGGGGGGTCTTCTCTCTCCCAGTAGCTTTCTCCCTATCTGGTGGGAAATCCAGAGCCCAGAGGAGGCTGTTCCTTGTGAGCCCAGCAGGCCTATGCACTTGCACATGCACACACACACACACACACACACACACACACACACACACACCACACATTTCATGCAGAGACCAGCTGGGCCTGACTAGGAGGGAAGGGACAGGCAATGGATAGTCTGGGCCCTCTGGGGAGGTGGGAATGTGGACAATGTGTGAGCTGAAAAACATCATTTGACTTCTGCTTCCAAACTCAGTCCTGACTTCTGATCACTCTTCCCCTAAGAGACTGTAGTTTCTGCTCTGGTCAGGTCATGGGTTGCCTCCAATGCCAAGAGTTTTGAATGGAGGAGTCCTCACCTCAGCTTCAGCCTGAGTTCCGGGTTCTTATGGTGCCAAATTGCCTTTATGTCCGACTTCTTAATCCCAACATCGCAAGCTTCCTGTGTGGGTTCTCTGTGAGCCATACTTCCTACAGCACCCTTAGCAGGCAGCCTTTTCTTTTACTCCCCCCCCCCCCCCCCCCCTCTCCTTTGCTGGCAAGAAGGAACACATTTGGAGGGAGATGTGATCTTGCGTTCCAGCCCCCCAGCCCAGCGCAGGCTCTGCCTAAGCTGGTATCTTCATCTCTGTGAGCTCAGCCCTAAACTCTCTGGGTCTTAGCTGGATTAAAGGCCTCGATTGTTGCTGAGGAGGAAGGAGGTCCCTCCGTAATTGCTGTTTAAATACGCCTAACAATAGCCAGATGTGGAGCCAGATTTGAGGGTTATTAAATATGAGCACCCTTCTTCTCCCAGACGTGCCTTTGTTTGAATAACTGGGCAACATGGGAAGAGAGGCTAGAGAGCTGCAGAGGCAAGGGAGGCTTCAGATTCTCTGTTTCCAGGGAGGACTGGGCCTTAGCTTACAGAGAGGCCCTAGGACTGACTGAGTGTTCCAGCCTTGGCCTGAGCAGGTGACACTCTAGGGCGCTGGAACTCACTGCCCACTGACCTTTACTAGCTGAATCCTAACCCATACCTAGCACCAGCAGCTGCCATTCTGGGTGAGCCCCAGGGCTTGAGGCAGGAC
Source organism: Montemys delectorum (assembly GCA_019843815.1). Taxonomy (NCBI): domain Eukaryota; kingdom Metazoa; phylum Chordata; class Mammalia; order Rodentia; family Muridae; genus Montemys; species Montemys delectorum. Next base: position 4,502 of record JADRCD010198029.1, read on the forward strand.
TGTGGCCCTTAGAGGATTGTCTCTTGTCAATCACCAGACACTGGAGCATCCTTACCCACAGGGAATGGAGTTAAGAGGCAGCGGAGAGAGAGCTGTCTTCACAGGCAAAACAGCCTTTGATCTCTTCTCTAGATGGCAAATTGCAATAACGTTGTAAACTAGGTTGTTAGAGTTTCCAGAAAAGTGTGTAAAGAATAATACAGAACAGATAGAAATTATACTTGGCCCACACGACAGACAAGGAACACAACACCCGAGTTGCACATCATGGGTGTTTTGTTCATTCATAAGGTCAGGGAAAGACAGAACCTCCACTATCGCAGGGTGAACGTGCTCATAAGATTTCTAAAAGGCATTTTAAAACACACACAAGCACGCGCATGCACACACAGAGCTTTTTTTTTGTGTCTATTTCTGCAAAACTTGATTCCTTATAGACTGTAACCCTCGTTCTTTTCCCCTTTGGATAGGAGCAGTTGGATTTCCCTTCTGCAGGAGATAAGTTACATACATATTTGTTATAAATTTTACTGTATTTATGTTAGGGATTTGCACCGAGAGGCGATTTACAGGTTGTTTCTCTGCTGCCTCGGGTCTATGATATTTAGAGCAGATTAACATCAGGCTCTTCTCAGAATTAAATCTCAGAAGAGAAGAGAGTGGAGAGTGTGTGAACATTGGGCTGAGCCAAGTGTCTGTACCCCAGTAGTGTACTGCTCTCTGTATGGGTTCAGGCAGGGTACTTTCCTCTCCCCGCTGCCTCTCTGCCTGCGCCTTCCCATAGGGCTCATGCTCCCAAAGAGGATCAGATAATGGGATGTGGTCCAGTCCCATCCTGTCTATGTGCTTGGTGAAAGGAGCTGTTATTACTGAGTGCACAGGCTAGGGCTTAGTCACCGAGGCCCAGGGAGCCCCCTTTGGCTCCAGTGTAAACCCCTGATGACTGGAAGGACTGTGTCCCAGGCATCCGAAGGACAATCCTCGCCCTGTCTGAGACCTTAGGGTGAGGAGGGCGCTAATGCCACACCCTGAGACTCAGGAAGGTCTCCTGAGTGTCTCCCCTAATCCCTAGCGCCAGTGGTAGAGTACGTTCTCCTTGCTGTTGCTCTGGGGAAAGAACAGTGAGGATTTCCTGTGTGCGGAGGTGTCTGACCTCTGAAACCAGCCTCAGATTCTTGCAGTCACACCTTAAAAGGCGATTACCTTTTAGGCAGGATTCAGAGCAGCATGTTGGGTATTTTATGGTGTGGAATAAGTGCCATGTGACTTCCTGGTGAGCCACTCTTGAAAGAGGAAGCCCAGCGTTACCCATGTCTCTCATGGGACCCTCAATGTCTTCCTCACAGGCTACCTCCTGGAATCTAACCTCAACCTTGTCTAAGGTTATACTCTAAGCCTCCCATGTGACGCCATCTGCCTCCCCCATCCACACAGGTGGGTGCTAGGTGGTATCCTGACTCTTCAGCCCACTTCCAGTTCACCCCAGGCTTCTCAGTGTTGAAAACCCTGGCTCTCCCTTCCTCCCCCTGTCTCCTGACTCTCTTCCTTCCTCCCCCTGTCTCCTGTCTCTCTCTTCCTTCCTCCCCCTGTCTCCTGACTAGCTCCTCCTTCCTCCCCCTGTCTCTCATCTCTCTCTTACCCTGCCTGGCCCAGTTCCCACCTCCCAAATCTCACTTGAATAGCAAGATGATGGCCCACTCCTACCTTGGCCCTACAGTCATTTCTTAAAACCCAGAACCACTCTTTTAAACCCAAGACTGGTGGTAGTTCATCTGCTTAGCCCCTCCCGCACCCCAGGGACTATCTCTGTTCCCTACATAAAACCTTCTGGACCAGCAAATCCTCACTGGCCCACCTGTTCCTTGGTCTATGCCCCTTACCCTCTTTGGATGCCTGTTCTCTCCCTTAAATATTCAACCCCAGTACAGCCTTTGGTTGCTCCCTGGACCACTGGTCGCTCCCTGGACCACTGCCTTCCCATCCTTCCCTTACCTGTCACTTTAGCCTCCAACTCACTGGTCATGTCCAGTAAAACTTCTGTGCCTCGAATAACCCCCGCACGAAGTAGGCACTCCATACACACATGCAAAATAAGTGTTTATCTCTGAGATCAGCAAGGCCCAACAGCTTCCCCAGCTTGTCTTCTGGGGATTTTCCTGGAGTCCGGGCATCTTTTCTGTGGTTCTACTCACCCTTACCCAGGAGCCCTCAGCATTCAGACCAGCTAAGGGGCATGCTACTCCATGAATGCTTTATCCAGGACAGCTGTCAGGTTCCGCGGTGGCTAGCAGCTTTCTGCTTCTCGAGAGGCTGGGTGTATTCCAGTCTCTGTAAATGGGATCATTCCCAAATGCCAGAAGGGCTTCTGCTATTTATAAGGACTCAGGGGTACAATCTTTTAGAGGGGTGAGTAATCTGCAGTAAACAGTAGCTAATCTGTTTGTGTGTGTGTGTGTGTGTGTGTGTGTGACTTAGTTGGTTGCAGGTACTAAGAGAGCTTTGTCTCTGAGAACAGGGTGACACCGACTGGCTGGGAATCTTCCCTAAAAGCAGGTTCAGTGGCTGCTGGTATCTCGCTTTTCCTTCCGGCTTTTAGCAGTGAGGTATCAGCCATGTGATAGAGCCCACAAATACCCCATCACTGTCCTCTGCTCTCACCTCTCTCTCTCTCTCTCTCTGGCATGGTAGCTGGCTCATCTTTCTCTGTATCCTCTCCCCTTTGGGATACAGTGTACCCCCAGCTCCTGGGTATTGATACTGTTGTGACTGATGAGGAAGGGTAGCGAGAAGTTCCCACATCTCCTTTAGGCTTTGTTACTGGCTTAGTGTGGGAACCAGAGCATCATTTCCTCTGCCTTCCCCAGCTCTCACAGATAGGGCTGGCTCTAGATCAAGGGCTTTGAAAAGGGCTTCATGACTTAAATCCAGAGATTTCCCCAAGGACTAAATTGACCAGTTGACAAATGGCTTGCTCCCCAGTGTAAGATAGTTTATTTAAAGCTTAGTGTCCATGTCTAAGGTATATCCTTACCTGGTTCACTGAACTTCTCTTGGCTTCAATCTTCCCACTGTGTGTTGTTGGCAAATGACACTGTTATCTCTCTCCTGCCACAATATGGCAGACACCACAAGGAAAACTCCAAGAACAGGGCTGTGAGCAATAATCTGGGCAGCCAGCCGGTGCTCCTCAGTGCAGACTTGCATCCTGGAGCTGATTACTCAAAATCATCTGGGATATACAGGTGAGGGGACCAGGTCCCAGAGTGCTAGACTTGGCTCAGAGTTGGGGGATGGGTAGACACAATGCTGGGCATGTTTCAGGCAGGTTGTTTAGATGGATTCTCACATTTGGGACAATGGTCCAACCGAAGCCCAAATGGAACATCCCTGTTTGTCCCTTTCTTATGTATTCCAGAGTTGGTGGGAGCCTTTAAGAGAAACCTCTGTCCTCCTGAGGGATTTTCCTAGTCCCCATGGATCCTCGGTCATCCTGAAGTTGATGGATCCTGTTTGGGCCTGGGTGCCGGCTTCTCGGTTTTTGAGGTGAGAGATGTCCTGGGAGAGGGTTGGGTACAGAGAGTTCTTGGCTGTACAGAAGGAAGACAGGGAGCCTAGCTGTCTTCCTAGGAGGCTCAGGAAGCTTCAGGTGACCCCGTGAGAGCCTTTACCATAAGGGATGTGTCTGAGCGCAGATGTGACTTGGGGTGGGGCAGGGGTGCAGATCACCCACCTAAGTGAAGTCTGGGGGCTGGGCTTGAGGGCATGGCCAGAGGTCGGTGGAGGTTGGTGAGATCCTTTTGTGTCTCTGTCCCTCTCTCTTCCCCTTCCTCTTTTTTCTTCACATTTTGCTTAGACAATTTAATAAAGACATTGTATAGCCAAATAGGCCAGACCCAAATGTAGGCAAATCCAAGCCCAGGCCCCTCCCCCAAGTCTTCCCTAAGAGTTCAAGCGCCCCGATTGTGAATTCTGGGCACCTCAAACAGGCTCTCTCCTCTGCCCTGGTTACACCATTTAACAAATTCATTTGGGACAGGCACAGAGGTGAAGATGGAGAAGAGAACCAACTGCCTTTTCTTCTTAAGTGTCCCCGGGACACCGTTCCGGCTTGTAGGATTCTCACTAATCTTATCCCTGTCAGAAAAGGAACGATAAAGCAGCTCAGGCTTTAGAAGCAAATCCCCTTCCCTCGCTAGCTAGCTGGGTTTCTGCGATCCCCACTACTGAAGCAGCCCGCTGCCAACCAGGCTTCCTCTCCGAGGGCACGAGGATTTTACATTACAACTCCTGCACTTTTCATATTTAAATTTGCTTGACTCTCTGGTTTGACTTCCCACTGACCCTTGAAGAACTGGAGTATTTTAAGGAGGGAGGGGGACAGATCTCATTATAGGAAATGAGAAAAATGGGGCAGAGTTTGAAAAAAATGTTTAATGACTGAAACACAATGTTCCAAGTCACTATTGTATCAGGGTTGAAGTCACTGTTTGGTTACAACTCTGTTAGGTCGAAACGGGGTTGATGACATCTGTTTAATTTTAGATGTCTGGAATACATTCTGAAAATAATGAAACCCAAATGTATGACCAAATTAGAGAACAATTTTATCTGCGACAGAGAAAGTTTTGAAATCAGAGCAAACATTACAACTGAACAAAGCTTTAGAAGACCCATCAAGCCTTTGGTCATCTTGTCTTGACTTTTTCCCAGTGGGTCTTCACGGTTGGGAGAATGTTCCTTGTGTTTTTTTTTTTTTTTTTTTGGTCTGAGTGCCTCAGACATTATTATGTAATTTGATACCCGTTTTCTTGAACTTTCTCTGGGTGCATGCTCCGCTTCGTACTGTATGGTCCACTCAAAAGAGACCGTATTTATGTAAGTGAAGACCCTCTGTCAGGCAGTTGGAGTGATGGAACAAAGGGCTCCTCCCACGATACTCAAGGCCACTTGTCAGGTCCTCGCTTACACCGGGCTGTCAGAGCTACTTCATCCCTGTTTTCTCTGAACCCTGTCTATATGAGGAGCTTAGGCATTCAGGGATGCTGGGTCAGGTAAGGTGGGGTTCTCCTTTCCCCCCAGAAGGTTCTGTTATGGTAAACTCTTCCTGGTGTTAGGCAATGAATACAAGGAACTCTTCCTCGTGGTCCCTAGATAGGCAACACACAGGATGATGGAGGTCTCCTTTATGGTCCCACAAGAGTGGAATCAACAGATTGACAGTCTCATGCCCCCTCCCTACTGCCAGAGTGGCCCCAGTACCTAACATTCTCCTCGTCCATGGTGAGACCTGCATGTTGAGAGAGGAAGCAAATGATGAAGGAGGTTCTGTAGATGCTTTTGAAGGTCTCCTGCCAGGCCAGGTAAGTCTGTCCCTGGTAGGTGCCTCCATCTTCCAGTTATTTTTCTGCACTAAGTATCTGGCCTCATCTACTCCTCTGGTATTAGCTCATGTCCTCTTTGGGAACTCTTTCTCTGTCAACCCCTCCAGCCCCACCCTCGGCTTCATCAGGCTTCAGTGCCCTCTGTATCTGTATCGTGGACCATTAGGTCCATTGGTTACTAACCATACATTCTGCCTGGAGCTTTGGGTTGCTTATTGGATCTTATGGAGTGAAAGAAAATATGTCAGTTGGTCGCTCTCGAGTAATGGTCAAGGTGACCCTGGTTTGCAGGGGATGAACTGCATATCTGGGGTAGATCTTAGGCCTGGAGAAGACTCTGGTCTGGGATCTGAAGAAATGATTGGGGGAGCTGTTAGATGCTACTGATAGACTGGCAGATGGATAATGTTGATCTGCCCAAACCCTGAGTTGGAGTTTTGCGTGGCAGCTTCTGGGTCAGATCTTTCCACATCTGGGCTTGTAGTTACTGACCCCATAGTTGAGAGGTATCAGTGGCTGTGTGCTGCATACATCAGAAGGGATGGGCTCACTGTTGAACTATTTCACAGGTATATTCTCTTCCAGGGGATTCTATTGTACCTCCAGGACAGTAAGCTGAGGTCAGAAAGGAAAGAGGATAGTTGGCAAGGAACTGCGTGCCTGCAGGGCACTGGGATGGAGATATGTGCTCACTTAAGGTTATGGAGGGAGCCTGGGCTAGCAGTCAGAACATCTAGCCCCTGCCTCAGATGCTCCACACGAATATCAGCCAGTCAGAACTTAAATGGGCCTCACTTCGAAGTCTATAAAAGCTAAATGTCCAAAACACAGACAATAACACAGATTTGAAAACCATTGGAACGGTCTGGGCAAGTTAGAGGAGTTTTAGTTTTTGTTGTTACAAATTGAGGTTCCTTAGAACCAGCTTCTCTCTAGAGGGGTTTTACCTGTCCAAAATGGAGGCGATGGAAGAATGTGGTTTCTGGAGATAGGTGCTGGCTTTCTACATGCCTCCCACTTACTTTGAGGTGTGGTCATGGGCAAATTCTGCATGTCTCTTGGTCTCAGGACCACCAAGTGTAAACAGAAACCAGAGTTCCCCCTCTGCCTTTCTCAATGGGCTACCCAAATGCTTGCCAGGGCGGGATGGGGTGTGTGTGACAATTATGAGGGAGGTGGGAAGGCTGCTTGGAGCAGGCTGGGCTGCCAGTGATGCTGCTGGCACTAGGAAGGTTGTTCTGATCGGGATAGTGTGACACCAGGTAGACCCTGAGGTCTCCCTGTGCTTTGCGCACTGTTCTGAGCCAGACATTTTCCTGTGGCTCAGGATCAGCATGGAGGTGACCTGTCTATGGGAGCTGGTCCGTAATTCCTCGGCTGGTAGCAAGGGCTGGATGGACCAGCTTTGCCTGTCTGTGGCTGGAGTTCACGTCATTTGCAGGGGTCAGCATGCAGCTCTATGTCCTGACTATGAGGTGTAGACTCATGGCATCTGGGACAAGGCTCACCTGATGGCATCAGAGGCCCTTCCATGTCAGAAGGGATGCTGGAAAAAGGCAAGAATTGGTGCCACGTTTGCTCTAGGATACCATCCCCTCTTGGGGCCCTGTGTCCACCATGTGCACGCGCAGCTCGTACTCCATGCTCCAGGGTGGGCGGTGCCCAGAATGCTGGTCCACACACAGCCAGCCAGCTTCTCGGTGCCACAGTGTCAAGTCCACACCGTCGTCACCTGACTTCCTGCCTAGGAGGATTCAGAGTGTGATGGCCCTGTTCGTGGGCTTTGACATTTGTAACGTCACCTTGTCATGGATTCATTTCAAGTCTCCTCACATTGCTCAGAGACAGGCGGAGGATGGGGGTGGGGCTGTTTGCACCTATTGGTGCGATTGGAGCATTTCTTCACAGAGATGCCACAGGGCCACCAGGGCTCTTCATGCCTCCTAGCTGAGGCACATGACTAGGATAGTGTCTCTCTTAGAGATTTTAATGTGTGGAGGCATGTAAAGAGTGAAATACAACCACCGGCGCATAGTAGGTGTTTGAGAGACAGAAATTCCTGCTAACGATGCCGGTGACAACACTGACAACAACACTGACAGTTATTTCTAGGTGTCTCCATTGCCCTGCTATCTTATCCCTGCGATGGCCGCGACAGTAAGGCTGCGGGCCTAGCATCCCTTTCTCTGCCGGGCACAGCAGAAGCGGCCCTTACCTCTTTTCCATATAGCTTCTCAACTTTCTCACGAACCCTTCATCCCAGGCCGGGAGGTTATAAGGCTTTGGAAATTAATTTTTTAAATTATGCTCTCTGACCCTTTAAACTTTATTTCTAATCCCTCCTTGTACCTTAATGAAGCATGGGCTATTTTGGGTACTTTGGGAAGTGTGGTTGACGATGTGGCCTTTTAATTGACATAGAAGTTCACACGGCCCCAAATATGTATCTCTATAATTAAGAATAAAAATCAGCACCCCCAAGGCAGGCTATGTTAGTGAACATCACATTTAATAGAGGATTAGGAGGTGGAATTAAAGTTGCCCAAGGGGACTTTGAGAGACTTCAAACACCTTTTTGGAAAACAAATTAATGTGGTTTTTCAGAGAGCATTTTCCAGAAATGATGGAGGCTTTTCCTCAGGCTCCCTTGGTTTCTTTTGAAATGTATTTTTAACACTTGTGTAAACACTTTGGGCCTGTGACATGGGGCTTCCTGCACTACCTTATTAGCTGGTGTCTCTGGGAGAAGAATTTGGCTCATTATCTGGATGTTTTGATCTCCCAGAGGCCACCACTTTCTTCTTTCCTGCTGCCTGCTGGTATAGGACCACTTGGTTTGTGGCTCAGTGGCTTCTCCATCTCCCTTGCCAAGCCTGCCTTCTCTAGGTTTCCTGGTGCATGGGTCCATCCCTGTGGGGCAGGACTTGGATGCCTACCCTGCTGCTGGCTCAGCTGAGAAGTGGGCAGAAACATCTGTGGCTTCTCTTCCTCCTTCAGGTGTGTGGGGGAGAGTGTGAGGCCCCACAGTGCTCTGTCCCCCATTTCCCTTGCAGATGCTTTGGTGTCTCTGCCAAGCAGTGAGCGAACCTGCGATTCTGCAGGGGACACTTCACAATTGAAGTCCCAACAGGCCATGTGGTCCCTCCACGGAGTCCTTATTGGTGTATGTAGGCCAGGTAGAGGACGCCAGTTCCCTTTGGGAGCCCTTGGGGTTATGCTTAGCCTGTGAGACCCGTTTAGAGGTTTAACCCTTCAAGGACGTGGGGCAGAAACTCTAAATTATGCCTATTGGGTTTGCCTTTTAAAATGAATTCTTCCTGTGTAAGATGAGGGCAATTAATAGCTAGCACTTATTTGGCGCTTACTGTGTGCCAAACTTGCCGAAAGTGTTGAGTTATTATTTTTTAAATAACTTTAAAGTATGAAGTCCCTTTGTTGTCCCCCTTTGTCAGAGAAGGGGAAACTGAGGCCTCAGGAGATTAACTTAGGCAGTGCTTCAGATGAGAGATAAGTAATGCTATCTGCCCATTTCTGGCACCTGCTGAAGCTGTCTCAGGAGCTTGCCCAGCCCAGCCCTAGCTGTGTGCATTGTAGGAGGCAGAAATCACATATGCTTCTTCCAGCTTCATCCTGTCCATCCATCCATTTCTAGGTTGGAGGCATGTGGAGGTGTGGTCCTCACTTTATTTCTCAGTGAGCATCGCTCTTGTGTGACAGTGACCAGTTGCCTCTAGTTTTCAGCAAGGGGGTGGGTGGTTGGAGGCATGTCACTTAACCCACTGACACATCTGTTCCTGTTGCTCCCTGGCCTCATGAAGCAGAAAGGAGGGAGTGTGTGGTTTACTGGTGTGGGGGTCAGAGTATGTCAGGCTCTGGTGACTCATCTCTGAAGGCTCTTCTTACACACCTACAGAGGGGACTCTGGTGTTAATCACCAGACCCCAGTCACTAGGACTGTCTCTTAGTAGGGCAGTTTCCCCCTAGAGAATGGTATTGTTGGAGGTTGGCCTCAGGGTGGGCACTGTACAGAGACCGTGTGGGGACTGTGTGGTTAGAGTGAGGAAACCGAGAAGGCGGGTAACTGGCCGTGGTCACACAGCTAGGTCTGAACAGAAGATCCTGTGCACACTTACACTTGGGTGCCTGGGAAGAAGGGCTGAGGCAAGAGGCTGAGGCAGAGACCTGGGAGTGTGGCGAGAGGTTGGGAAGGAAGTGGACAGTTGTGGACGATGACAGGAAGTGACAAGGCAGGAGGCTGGGAGCGGTGGGAGGTGCCCCAGGTCCAGGGTCCAGGGTGAAGACTTCGTCTAGGAGTATTTGGCATGAATTGACAAACAGTTCTCCAGAGAAAAAACAGGAGAGAGGGTGAAACAAAACAGGATGAAGTACAACGCCCCAATTTGTAATGTTACTATTCACACCGTGGCTGACCAGAAGTATCTTGAAGGGGGAGGACCCTGATTGCCAGGTGTTGAGAGCTGCGGTACAGCGTTCGGATGGCCCCTGACCTGGCTGCCGGGAATCTGGATGGTAGAGTGGGGCACTCTTCACTGAGAACAGGGATGCCCGGAGGGAGATAGAGTTACGAGGGCACATCTGTCTACTCTTGGGGAACAAGCCTCGAGGACAAAGACAACAAGGCCACAGCTGACGCCGGGCCAGGACTCCCTGTACTTGACAACATGAACATCTTTCTGTCTGTGGTGTCTGAAAGCACATTTCTCAGTGAGAACCTTTTGCAAGCAAAGACCTTGGAGCTCCCAGCCTACTT
>JADRCD010198036.1:0-30711 GCA_019843815.1 Montemys delectorum
ACTTCCTTGATTAGACTTAGTATTAGATAAAGAAGCTAGTATGGATGATTTTTTTTCTTAATCTATTTCCCAGCAAGTTTATTACTGGTATATAGAAAAGCAATAATTTTTGTACATTGATTTTTATATCTTGCTACTTTAAGTGTTTAACAGTTCTAAGAGTTTTCTTATAGAGCCTTTAGGGTCTTTAAAGTATAGAATTATGTTGTCAACAAGTAGGAAAGATTTGATTTCCTTTTTTCTTATTTATATCCCTTTTATTTCTTTCTCTTATGACTCTAGATAATACTTCAAAATACTACACTGAATAAGTGTCTCATTCCTGCACAGAGGAAATGCTTTTGGTTTCCTCATATTTAGTATAATATCAGCTATAGCTTTGTCTATACATGCTTATAATTTTGAGATATAATTTTTCTATTCCTTCCTGGTTTGTCCAGGCTTTTCTTAAATGTCCTGATGAGGATGTGGTATCTGGCCTACATGTGCAGGCTAAATGGGGCTGGAGTGGGAGTCCAGGTGTACTTCTGCTTTGGAAATAATGTGGATGCTGCTCTCCCTCAAGCTTACTATACATCCTATCTACAATGAGGGCATGGAAATCTTCTTCACTTGGAGTTCTATTGCTATGTTAAAGCTCCATGACCAAAAACTTGGAGAAGAGAGGGTTTTATAGACACATCAAAAGTAAGTCCGTAAGGGAAAAGACAATTTAAAAAAATCCCAGCACAAAACAACTAAGCCTGCTCTGCAAAAGACAAAATAAAAAATACAATAGGAGGTTTATTTTTAGAATCAGAACCACAATGGCACTACTACACATCCCAAAACAATTCCAAAATCTGACCATGCTGCCTATAAAGATGCAAAGATACTGGAGTCACATATACTGATGGTACATAACCACTATGGCAGCTTCTCAAGTTAAAGTCTCACTACCATATGGTCCTGGTGTTCTACTAGTAGTTTCCCTTTCAACTATCTTCTGAAAACCGTTATGGGTATGTATGTGTCTGAATGTATATGCTGTGTCCATGGATGAGCGTATAGGGCATTGGAAGCCACCCACAATGAGCCGGGTCCTCTCCCATCATTAAGAAAATGCCCTACAGGGCTGTGGTTAGCCCCATATTCTCTTAGTATTTTCTCAATGGAAACTCCCTCCTCTCTGATGACTTTACCTTGTGTCAGGTTGACATAAAACTAGCCAACACACCATGTAACTAACCCTGGCTGATCTTGAACTCACTGTGTAGGCCAGGCTGGACCTGGATTCAGCAAGATCTGCTTATCTAAAGCTATGTGCCAGAACTAACACTTTTTTTTTTTTTTTTTGACATTTTGGGTTTTTTTTCCCCCTTTTGAAATAGGCTTTCGTTATATAGTCCAGACTCAAAATCCTTTTGCCTCAGCCTCCCAAATACTGAGATTGTACTACTGCACCTAGTGTAAGGACTTGTGAATGTTCCAAACAGCCTATTTACCAACAAAGGAATACATATGCAAGTTGTAGTAATTCACACACACACAACACTCAGAAAAAAAAATTATAGTATGAACTCACTTACTTAACATTCTAGAGAATACCCAGTGCCAACAGTTGTTGGAGTGGGTAAGTCAAAGGGCTAGGGGACACTCTGAGAGTAGCTGATACTGGTTCATTTTCTAGATGTGGTGAGCTTCACCAGATGCATTTCAGTATTAAAATTGTATACCTCAGACATGTGTACTTATTATGTGTCAACTATGCTTAAATAAAACCAGCTCAAAGAATTCAGCCACATTCTTTGTAATTCAACAAGCTATTGAGGCTTTGGTTCTAAATGTTTTGTTTTTGTTTTTTTTTTAAAGTTTTTCAAGATGGAGTTTCTCTGTGTAGCCCTGGCTATCCCAGAACTCAACTCTATAGACCAGGCTTCACACTCCTAGAGATCTGCTTGCCTCTGGCTCCAAAGTGCTGGGATTAACAGCATGCCCCAATGCCATTCTTATCCAAGCAACATCAAACAAATTGCAACGCAAAAGATTCATATGACCATTCTTACTGTGATCGGTTTAATTCAACTCTACAAAGAAACGATCTGACCACAATTTATGTTACTACAACTACCAATATACAACAGTGCAAATCTGTGGTTACAAGTGATGTACTGAAGCAGTTATCAGTCAGTACATCAGGTAAATATATTTTTTCTACTTTTAAAATAGGTTTTCTTGATGATCACTTTATAATTAGAGAATGATAATTAGAAAGTTTAGTGTAATTTCCAAACATGATAAAACTATCAACACTTGTAGCTGATACACATTAAATACCAGGATAATTTACATATTAAAAATTCAAGGTTTGAATAACCGCCAATTTCTTATAATTATCAGTAGGCAAAAATCTATACATGCTGTTTATATATATATAAAACAGCAATAAGCAATTACAACTCAATTCAAAATATAATCTAATGTAACTGTATAAACAGCACGAAAACTCTTGACACTAAGTATAATCTTAAATCTTTATGTAGAAAATTACAAAATTTTATTGGAAAGCATAAAATATAAGTGCAGAAATATACCATGTTTATAAATACAGAACTGTGGCATTATAAATTTGACAATTCTTCACAAATTAATTGATGTATAAATTCAATGCAATTCTTCACAAATGAAACCTTACAAAGGGTCTTTAGGGACTTGACAAGAGGATTCTAAGATATATACAATATGTGACTTCACCACAGCCAAACCATCACAGAAAACTAAAACCCATGAGGAAGGTAGTTACATACCATTGAAATGAATAAGTTCATATGACAAAATCCAGTGAAAATACAAGCCATAGATGGAGAGAATACTGCAGCCATGTCACTACCAAGCAGGGAACTGCTTACATCCACAGGAAAGTCTCACTGAAGAAAACTCAGCTAAGGGTATGAGAAGGGAATGCGGGAGAAGCAGAGGAGCTAATAACTATAGGAAAGGGAGGTCAACCTCAACAGCAATCACAAACAGGCTTTAAAACAACTTCAAACTCAGTGCAGTGATGAATAGCCCAGCAGCATCAAGTATTGATGAGAATATTCATTTCTGAGCTATCTGTACCAACTCTATCTCTGTGGGGAAAAAGTTGTTCTAGCAATATTTTATTTCTTTTAAAAATCTGGTACATATAAAGTTCTTCTGTATGACTTTATACATTCACCTATTTCTGGAAATATTATATAAAAAATTACAATTATGCCCCAAACACAAAATATCATGTAATGCCACCCCTACATTTCACAGGTTAAAAATCTTTATCTAGGTGAATGGTTTTAAAAAAATGAATCTGTTTCTAAATAGCCCTCTGCAACCTATCTTCTGGGAAGTTAAAGTTTTTTAATCACTTTTGTCCTAGAAAAGGTCTCTGTAATGTTCACTAAAAAGCAGCGGGGAGGGGAGGCTAACAGAAGCCTTTCCTGAGTTTACTCTGATTCCAATGGACTACTACCTTTTTATTTCATTAGCCTTACCAACATCTGCACCAACAGAAAAACACACACCCAAACATTTAGGACTGGTTAAGGAAAACCAAATTGTAACCACTACCAAGAGAGAAACTTAGCTGCTTGAAGCTCTTCCCGAGTCTCAGCCTGTGTTCCTAGCCCCCTGGACTCCAGGCTAACAGTCTTAGACACAGCTGACATGTATGGAGAACCTATGTGCTGAAGACATCTCATAACCTCTATACCCATTTGCTTTTCATATATTTTTTTGAAGTCAGTTTAAGAAAAAACAGATTTATGTGTTTTATCTGCATGCATACTATGAATGTATATAGTACCTGCAGAAGCCAGAAGAGGACATTAGATCCTCCTTGGAGTTATAGGTGGTCATTAGATGTCATGTGGGTCCTCTGGAGGAACAGCCAGTGCTCCTAACCCCTGAATCATCTCTCCAGCCCAAGGGCAGTATTCTTATTTCCATGTTTCCAGATACAAATGTAGGCTTCACCTTTTTAGCCAGCTTGTGAGCTGGCCAAGGATAGATTCCAGTCCCAGCAGTTTAGCTCCAGGATGGGGAGGCGAGGAAAAAGGAGGAGGAGGAAGAAGGGAGGAAAAGATAGTGTAAGGAAAGAGAGAGCAGGAAAAGAGTACACCTGACTGATTGATCCCAGGCTAGCATCCAACTCTCCCAGTAGGCCAGGATGACCTTAAAGGTGGAGTGCTGAGATTCGAGGCTTGAGCTGCCATAGCTGGCTTATTCACGGAGTAGTGCAGAGTAATGGAAGCAGGGCCTTGCGCATGCTAGCTAGACAAGCAGTCTACCAAATGAACTATGGAAACAGGCCCAGAAGTTGTATCTTCTCAGTCAGTAATCTTTCCGATTTGAGTGTCCAATTAGAAAATATTTACCAGGAAAACAACCTAAGAGTTATATTTGTCAAACAAGAATAAAATGTCTGAACCATTTTAGTCTGTTCTACTGGCACTTAAAAATACTACTGTAAGCCGGGCAGTGGTGGCACACACCTTTAATCCCAGCACTTGGGAGGCAGAGGCAGGTGGATTTCTAAATTCAAGGTCAGCCTGGTCTACAAAGTGAGTTCCAGGACAGCCAGGGCTACAGAGAAACCCTGTCTCAAAAAAAATAAGAAAAAAATTAAAAAAAGAAAAGAAAACAAAACTATTGTAATTCTATCTCCTGCTTTGAAAAGAGGTTCCATTTTGCAATGATTATACCTTTAGGATGAAGAGTTCATTGTAATATAACAACGGGGCATTCTTTATTTTAACTTCTTTATTGTTTGCTTATTAAACATACATTCTCAAACTGACACTTTTCCATGAATAAAGCAACAAAAATAAGGCAATATCATAAGATGTGCTTTACATACAAACATCATCTTGTAAGAATAAGAAGTCTGAATCCCTGTACAACAAAAAAAGCCAGGATCAAAAAGCATTGTATTCTGAACATACACAAATGTGTGTGTGTGAAGAGAGTACACACGCTCCAGCTTACGTGGGTTCCTTTATGAGCATAATTCCTTAATCACCCTTTTGTGAAGAATGAATCTTAAGAAATAAGAAATCTGAACTGCATTTATTTTCACAATATCAATGTTAAACTCAGAAGAAGAAACATCATTGACTTAATGTTAAATGTTTCAAATGTAAAAGGCAACCTTAATTTTTAGTAACCCTCTAAACAGGGTCTGGAAAAAGAAGATTTTTTTTCTCTTGGTATGAACAAAAAGTAGTAAACAAGCATCATTGAGAATGCCTACATGTATAAACCATCTTGGGAACCATGCTCTTTGCAAGCCTAAGAAACCACCAGAAATAATGAATATACCCATGCAACACAAGTGCAAAGTTACCTCTACACATTTGTTACAATTTTCAAACTCTTGCTTCTAAGACAATTTTAGTACACCTAATAGATACAGCAGGTCATTTAGAAAAACAGAAACAAAATATATACCCAGTCTTTGCAATTCAATTTTTTAACATGAACAATATTCAAATATAAAATTGCACTAATTTTTTCTAGATATGATTTATGCAATCAAGGTTTTCTTAAACAAGCCAAGCCTTAAAGATATGATGTGTACAAACTAACAGTAGTGTATATTCCAAACACATTCTTCCTATATTATGATACGACAGAACTGTTTTCTGAATGAAGGTTTATGTTAAAGTTTAAGGTGTAAACACTTTAGAAGCAACTTAGTTAAATTATTGTTCAGTTAAAAGTAACATCATCTCATAACAGGCTCCTGAATTTTCAAACTTACATGTAAAAATACATTTACATCTTAAATTTCTAGAAAAGGCACATTTTATGTAGAAAAGCAGCAAATTTTTAAACCCACCAATTTACTGAAAAAGCCATTACTTTTTATTAGAAACAATAATGCTTCTCAAGGTGTTGGCAACAAGGCATAATATAGCACACATTTCATACAGTGTATTTCTCCCTTTAATTACATTCCAGAAGTGGGTGGGACACCTCCTTGGCTGTGGGAAGCTGATGTATTTGATGGACTATGTAAGCTGGTCTCCTTGTACACAAACCAAGCATTTCCTCCCCAAAGTATCATATTCAGAAAGCCAAAGATCTATGAAAGAGGAAACCACATATAAAAAATCTAATGTTTGCTTTAAAATACATACAAAGTAGAATAAAAATAAAGACTACATACAGTCCACTGTACAAATTATGGATGTATAATGACTTATACCCAACATGTTAAATCTCTATATCTAACATAAAACAACAAAAATGAAAACCTTTTATTTCTGCATGCAGAACTTGTGATTACATCTGAGAAGTGAGGTCTTCCTGTTATTACTGTGAATTTAGACTTTGGGATCCAGGGTGAAGAGGGTCAATGGGAAGCTGAGTTTGCATCTGTTAAGTTTTTACTTTTCTTCCATTGAATCTCTTATTTCCTTTCCTCTTCTGACTGCTCACTGCTGTCCCAACAGCTGGAGCCAGAACTTTACTTTGCATCCTACCCTGATCAAGAAGAATTTTCTTTCCATATACTCATAGGACCAGATGAAATTTCAGAGGGAACAAACTGAACCTACCTATGTTATTTAACAAAGTCCTTCCATCACTCCGTGATGTGACTTATGAAGTAAGAGTGGGGGGGGGGGGGTAAGAAGCCTGCGGTACTATGTAACTAAAGAGCAAATGCTTTACAAGTCTTTGTGTAAGTGCACACAAAATTCTTCTGAACTTGCTTTACTCAAAGCACTCTGTGAAGCTCCAAATCCTGACTTTTACATTACAAAATTATAAACACGCAGTACTGGCTTCAACTTATATAAAAGTATTTTCTTGAAAAAGCCTTCTAAAATAGAAAATGGTCAACATTACTAATAATAAACTGATGAAATAGAAAAATATTCAATGAATTTCATATATTAAATTTTACAGATTTAAGAGACTTTGAAACTATTAGAGTTTTATGCATTCTTAGTAAACCAGACTTAAGAGAACAGGGTCAAAGTCAGATCTCGTTTAAAAGTTGTGTCTCCTAAAAGTAATATTATGCATGAGATACATACGTTTTCCTCAGCTGTACAATGAAACTAACTATACTATTCCTCTCAGAATGGCTGAGTAACTTAAGATACTATACCACAATGGGTGGCACATCATTATTAATATCTTCTAATCTTTATATCTTGGTTACAGGTCATACTTTCCACAAGTAAATATAAATATAAATATAAATATAAATATGTGTGTGTGTGTGTGTATATATATATATCCTAATTAGAATCCAAATAGCTGAATAAAGTAAGAATTGATTTATTCAGATTACTGAAAGTTACTGCTTTCTTAAATGTTGTTCTAGTAAATGAAACAAACCATGCAAGTATCTGACACTTACCACAGATACATTCAGGGATCCCATACTAGTCACGGAGACAAAGTGACATGACACTCCTCCTGACTTACAAGGATCAAGTTCCTCAATAATTCTGTGTCCAGTAGCTATTTTAATATCTGTAAGAGCTTTAGCCCAGGCCGAGGAACTCACCAACCACAAAAAAGTAGCAACAAGAGTAATAATAAAGTCCTAGAGAAAAATAAGCAGTTAGTGCACAATCAACTTAAAAGTAGTACATTTCATATCAGCAATAAAGAAATCAGGATTCTGTTTAATTCCATGATACCAAGAAATGGTTGGTCATCATGATTTACTCTGTATAAAAGGTCACATTCAGTCTAATCACCATTGGTATCTACTGTCTCTAGCACCATGCCAGAGACACAATAAGACTTAATCATTTCCTTAGAAGTCCGTAACTTGAATTAATATTTATATTTGAGGCAAGATTTTGTTAGCTCTGAACTCAGAGCAATCTTTGCGCCTCCTTGCAAGAATGGCTGGGTATTCTTTTTTTTTTTTTTTTTTTTTTAACTTTTTATTTTCTATTTTTATTTCTAATTTTGGTGAGTATGCACACCTACATGTGTACACATGGAGAACAGGATTAAGCCAGTGTCTTCCTCTGTTGTTCTCAACCGTAGCTGTTTGAGAGGGTCTCTTACTGACCTGACACTTCTCATTTTGAATTAGGCTGTCTAACCAGCAAGCCCCCAGGATCCACCTATCTCTGCATTCCACACTGAAACTGGAGGCACCCATGGCATGGTGCTGGAGATTTAAACTCAGATCCTCTTGCTTTCACAAGTGCTCTTTATCCACTGAACTATCTCTCTAGCCCTTAAGTCCACTTTTCATGTAAAAAGGCAAGGTTTTGTAAGTTGTCACCACAATCTTGACCATGTACTCCTAGAGTCACACTTCATTCTCCTATCAACAATTAAGTGCATTTCTCTGTATCTGTTTTGTTTTGTTTTGCTTTTTTGAGACAGTCTTACAATGTAGCATTGGCTGGCCTGGAACTGAATATATAGGCTAGGCTGGCCTCCAGCTCACAGAAATTTACCTGCCTCAGCTTCCAGGGAGTTAAAGGCATGCACCACCAGACCAGACTTTTTTTTCATTCTATAATCTTAGTTGATCATCATAATTCCAAGTTGCTGACCCTGCTTAGACCTATAAATGGACACTACCATTTTTTCTTTTTTAACTGTCATTCAACTTTACTCACATCATTACGTCCTTTAATTATATTCTGTTACAATCCTTTGCGTACACAAATAAATTCCCTTATCCTTCTATATTGACATAAAATTCTAAGTCTTGTCAAAATAATTCTCCAAGAAATCAATTAATGAAGTAGTTAAAAAATATAACCAAGTCTTTTAAGTTTCATGACTATGAATTTTAAGAATGTTAATTGTATTAGGAGCTAGAAAAATGGCTCAATAGTTAAAAGCAATGCCTATACTTCCAGACGACCCAACTTCAATTTCCAGCACCTGTCTGGTGGCTCATAACTGTCTTTAATTCCAGTTTCTGGGAATTTGACACACTCTTCTGGTCTTTGTAGGCCCAGCAGGCATGTGGTGCACAGACATGCATGT
Source organism: Montemys delectorum (assembly GCA_019843815.1). NCBI lineage: Eukaryota > Metazoa > Chordata > Mammalia > Rodentia > Muridae > Montemys > Montemys delectorum. The sequence continues at coordinate 8,995 of JADRCD010198036.1, forward strand.
GGACAAAACACCTATACATATAAAACTTTTAAAAACTATAGGGTTTTAATTAAGGAAGAAGAAGCTAAATATAGATGCAGGGTAAAAATAACAGGATGTCTGAAGTCATCCTGAAGTTATTATCTAACTGCCTAAAGTTATGTAAGTCTGTGTATACATGTAGTTTAAATGAAAATGTCCCCATTTAGGTCAACAATGTTCCCTGGAAGAGCCAAGAGCCATAATAGATTTGCTAACAGAAACTCCAACACCAGGCATAAGATTTGTGATCAGGGTTGTCCGAGAGACTTCCCAAACATTATAGAGACTGCTGTTGCCTTTGGTTGTCCCCCAGAGATGCAAGGTAAGTTCCTATTGCTGAAGACACTATGCACTTCTGATACAGAACCCAGAGGACCCGCGCTGCATCTGACCTGAAAGCTTCCTCCCTGAGAACTAGCTTTTATGGTACCAGAAGGCACCATGCAAAATTCTAAGGGAGAGAAGCAACCAATAGTCCTATTCAGGTATAATACCTATGAATCACAATGACTAACATGGCATGTATACCTGGGTCAAACCCAACAGTTATATAAATTGAATGTAAGGTCTCCTCAAATAAGGAGGGAATCAAGCCTGACTGGAGGAAACCTACTCAGTTCCCAGAGGTAGAGAAATTGTGGATCTTGGAGGAAAACCTACAATTGTCACTCTACTAAATAAACAAGCATAATCCCTAACTACATTCTAAGTACTACCTCTGTACCCACAGATAAGTGTAGTTCTCACTTCTCATCAAAGAAATCTCTCTCTACAATAGGTAGAGACCCATCACAGAAAACCACAGCTAATCAAATGTAGAGAACAAGAGAAGAAAAGGAGGCACAAAGACTGTAAGAGAAAGAGGAACAGGAAGTTTGCTGTGAGACTGTGTCTTCTAGAACTGTCAGAGAAACTACACCTATGAAGTCTATCAACATGGCTGCCTAGAGATTTGAAGAAGGATGACACTAATAGACATAATAGTATGGAAGGAGGAAAAGCTCAGGTGGTCTCAACCCAAAACAAAGAACAACAGGCAACTAAGGAATGACCAGAGTAGGAGAAATAGTCTTCCCCACTGAAAAGGTCCTGAACTGGTTATCCAATACCAAGTGGTCAGCTGAAATCATCTACATACAAGCAACAATGTAGGAACTGAGCAGGTTCTATTTATATATTTAGGAAAAAATATACAACAAATATAAAGAAAAGAACTCCATGAATTTGAGAGAGAAAAAGGAGGGATACATGGGAGATTTTGGAGGTAGAAAAGGGAAGAGGGGAAATGATGTAATTATAATTTCAAAAAATAAAAAATTACCATAAATTTTTTTACCATAAAATTTTAAAAAGAATGTTCATTATAGTAACAAAAAGATGAAATAGTTTCTTTTGAATTTTAATTGTTTTCTTCTGAATCCTGTTATTTATTACATTCCCAAAAATATAACTGAATACTGGATATTTTTTATAGAATAAAGATAAAGAAAGAAAAAAAACTTAACAAAGCAATCAACTTCTTATCTATTCTTTTCTTCTGGGGAACTGAAATGTTGCTCACTAGACTGGTTACAAAGATCTAAGCACTTGGAGTAGGACTCTGTACCATGAAGTTAAAGCCACCCTGTTTGGATGTCCTGTGAATTAATAGAAATGATCTAGTTTACAGCTTTGATATTTCTCTAAGCATATGGGGTACATCTAAGTATGAACTCCTGTTTGTTAACAGCAAAGTTAACTCAAAACCAGTTAGTTCAAATCCAGAAATGAGTTCTAGGACTTACCACCAAAGACTTCTCTTAAAAAAAAAAAAAAAAAATCAGTGGAATTAAATTTTAACTATCGTGGACTAGTGAGATGCCTCAACAGTTAAAGGTACTAGTTACCAGGGCTGACAACCTGAGTTAGATTCCTGAAACCCACAAGGTGGAAGGAGAGAACAAACTCTTGCAAGTTGTCCTCTGACCTCCACATGTGCACCACTGCATGTGCATGCACATACACACTGAAATAAACGTTAAAAAATTTAAAAGATTTGAATTATCTTATCAGCCACCTTTAAGTCACACAGTGAATAAATATTTGTGCTTAGAGGACAAAACCAAGGACTAATTAGATAAACACAGATATTTGCATCTAAGTTTTCATTAACTCTAGTCCTTTTAAAATGACCACACAGAAAATCACAGAAAACAAGTATCATAGCCAGCATTCTCTGAATTGTGGGAACAGTACCCCCTGTACTCCTATATTTTGTTCCCTTTCATTCCAAACAGACATTTTCTAAGTACTTCTTCTCTTTTGGAAACCCAATAAAATATCATAGTAAGCAAAATTCCCCAATGCTAAATTTATAGCTTTGACCAAAATATGTTAAACGTCTTAATTTTCAGGTATTTACATCTTTTTGAATACTTGGCTAAAACATGTTTTTTTCTGGTTATGCTTATTTTTGTGTATGTGTATATAAACCTTGTGTAGAACCTTGTGTGTAGAGGCCAGAATCGAATGTCAGGTGTCTTCCACAGCTGGTGTCTACATTTTGAGACAGGGTTTCTCACTGAACCTGGAGCTTACAGCTTTGGCTAACCTGCCTGTCAGTGAGCACCAGGCACCCACCCGCCTATCTCCACACCCTCTGCAGTGCTGGGTTATAATTTGTACTTCTTGTGATCTCAGCTCTGCAATGACTGCAGAGCAAGAACTTTACCAATTGTAGCATCTTCCCACCCCAGTGGCTCTATTCTTTAACTCGAATCTGCTGATAATCACACTAAGGCATCTACATATTAAGTAGGAACTTTTCTGAGCACAGCACATAAAATAAACCTCTGATGGATGAAAAGTGAGGGTTTATTGTAGAGCCTAAAAAGTACGTCCTCCTAGACTCTAGTCACACAGCAATCTAAGTGAATGGTTCTACCTACAACCCTGTGATGCAGCTACCTACTGCTTCTGGGCTCCAACCAACAAGTTAAAACATGATTTGTAAAAGATTTTAGAATTTGAAAATCCTTTTTGCCATGTTTCATTTTTGATACTCTTGATCTGGAGCACCTCTATGCCATCTGCTACTTAATACGAAAAAGTCCTATATTAAAAAAGAAAACCTAGACTAAAAAAAAAATCTGAAACTAGAATACTTAAAATACCTTAGTACAGAATCAACAACTTACACTTATTAATCAATAGTACCCAAAAGTCAATATTACATTTAAAATATACTTCTTTTTATACTTATAATTAAATTTAAATAATTCAAAATTTAACTTTACTTTAAAATTTTACTTTTATTATTTTAAATTTTGTATGCATGTGTGTATCTAGGGAGTGGAGGGGAGCCCATTAAAGGGTACTGGATCCCCCTGGAGCTGGAGTTACAGACAGTTGTGAGCCTTCTAACATAGGTGCTGGGAACTGAACTCAGGTCCTCTAGAAGAACAATATGTACTCTTAACTGCTGGGTCATCTCACCAGATCCTGAACTTTACTTTTATAAATAAGCAGCACCCATTTTGCTGGGCATGGTAGTGTACACCTGCATTCCTAGCACCTAAGAGCACAAACAGGAGGATCAAGAGGTTCAAGGTCATCTTTAATTACTTAGCAGGCCAGCCTGTGCTATATGAGGCCCTGTATCACAAAAACAAAACAAATATACTTCTATATTATACTAGCAAAAACCATTGATGAGACCAACTCTGGAATATCTGTACGATCAATGACATCACTCTAATATAGAAACTTCTGACTCCTTGAATAACATACAACTAGATTGTTTTAAGCATATAGAAAGCTCTCTACAAACTATTTCTTATATTAAGTATAATACTTTTTAAATTATTAGATAAATGCAAGAGAGAGTTAATTTTTTATTTAGTAAAAAGAAATTTTTTGGTAGAGTGACAAAATACAAAAAAAAATCTTTTAATAATATAGAATTAAAAAAAATTATCTGTAATCAATCTAGTCACTTTTTAAGGCAAAGCCTAAAATGTTCAAAGCTACAGATTCCTAGTTTGTAATGATAAAACATTTTTAAAAGGTACTTTAATGAAAGAAGTACTTTAATGAAACCATGTAGCTTTCATATACTTATCCAGACATAAATAGAAAATCTGCATGAAAAAAAGTTTTTCTTCTTTACTTACCATTTACATTCTTATGATCCAAGCAGCAAAAATTAAAAATAAGTTGTTAAATACAATTTATCTTAATAATTCCTTCATATTAAAGCAGCCTTCTATTTAAGGCCAATTCACAACTTTAAAGACTTCAGTGCTTTTTTTCATAGATCCAAATGCCTAGTATCACAAAAACCTCCACACTATCACTGACCTTAAAGCCATTCCTTTATAGTGAAGGACTAACAGAAACCATGGCTAGAGTTGCCAGTGATAATCCAGGAGAGTCTATTCTCTTAATATCAAAGATTACTTTTATTCTAGCTCAGTAGACTCTGAAGCCCTCAAAAAGGTATGAGCACTTCAAATCTAAATCCTTTGCTGACATTCAAAGATTAAATGTAACTTACTGATACCAGCGATAATGAATAGAAGAATAATCTGGGCCAGTGTTTAGCATAACAACAGCCATCACAATGTATAACATAAAGGGTCAGGTAGAGCCACATTCTAAAGAACATTCTATTTTAAAAGGTCAGATGTGAGTTTTGGGCCCCAGTTCACTGATAAAGACCATGACGATCCCTGAGAAACGGAAGTGGCATACAGGGAGTTTGGAGAAAAGGGTAAGAAGTAGAAATGGAACTCATATGTCCTGCAAGTTGTCAAATTAAAGACACTAAGTTCTTAAATGTTTGCTATTTAAAACTTAACAAGTTATCAAATATTTGAGGGTTTTCTAGGCTTTAAAAAAATCCCTGACATATAAACATACTGAAAATTGAAGTAAACTTAATAGCTAAAGCTCTCCTCATTGTCAAATACGTATGTCAATAATTTGTATTTCTAGTAAGAAAACCATCTGTGGTTACCTTGAACTGTAACTTACTTATACGTGTGCATACGATCTTTGTATAGAGACATAATAAAATGGTTGCTTACAATCATGGGCAGTTTGCGACTGTCCCGGTAGAGGTTCGTGTAACCAACATAGAGCAGAAGGGCAGCAATGCAGTACAGGAACACAAAGACTGCAAATGTAACGTAGAACTGTGCAGAAGAGGAGTAATCCCCTATGAGGACATGCTTTTCCCAGTTCACCTCACATACATTGACATTTGGAGGTGTATGAAATGATGCCTGATTCAACCTATTAAAAAAAAAAGACTCAAATAAATACACGAATGACTGGACTCTCCTAACACTGAAATACTTAAGTAGAATATTGGCATTTCAAAATATAATCCCCAAGTACACTAAAAACATTTTCTTTTTAAAAAAGAAAGATTTAAATAGTTAACTAAACCAAAAATCTCATATTATATATACCCAAAAATTTATTCAGTAATAGGTTTATGACAGATTGAATATAAATTGAATATAAATGGAATTAAACATTTTAACATTTATCATATTAGAAGAAATTATAAAAATACTTTACAATTCACATTTCTATTCTAAGAGGCAGAGATCTATGTCACTAATTCTAGGAGAGCAATTGTGATGATATTCTTTTTCTTCTTCTTGTTTTTTTTTTTTTTTGGCTTTTTTCGAGACAGGGTTTCTCTGTGTAGTCCTGGCTGTCCTGGAACTCACTCTGTAGACCAGCTGGCCTTGAACTCAGAAATCCGCCTGCCTCTGCCTCCCAAGTGCTGGGATTAAAGGCATGCACCACCACCGCCCGGCCTTCTTGTTTTTTAAAAGGTATTTTCAATCAACCTGCAGACTCAGTTTTAATTTTTACTTCATGTGTGTGGATGTTTTGGCTGCATGTATGTCTGTATACCACCTGTGTGTCTCATGGCTGCAAAGGCCAGAGGAGTGTATCAGATTCCCTGGAACTAGAATTCAGACAATTGTGAGCCATATGTAGGTGCTGAGAATTGAAACCTAGGTCCTCCAAAAGACTGCCCTTAATTGCTGAGCCATCTCTCCAGCCCCATGGTTCATATTTTAACCCTTGATTAACTAGCTAAATGACAATTCACACTGCCTTACATTTTCCCCATTTATAAATTATAAAACCAATGTCATTAAAGATAACCATCTTTAATGTAACAAACTGAATGGATTAGAGATGGAAAATCTTTGATCATCAGTGAGTTCTCAGTATATACAGGTCTCTAATGTAATTATTTTATTTGCAGAGAGTGCAGGAGCACAGGCCTTTAGTCCTAGCACTCAAGAAGCAGAAGAAGGCAGATCTCTATGAATTCCTGGGTCAGCTGACCTATAGAGTAAGTTCCTGACCAGCTAGGGCTACATAATGAAATCCTGAAACTTTACTTAATTCTAAAAACATTCTTAAAAGATTATATTTCCAATTTACTGGACAGAAAATTGAGTCTTTGAGAAGTCAAGTAAAGCAAAATAAGCAGAAGATTCATATGCTAGACAATATTTACAATAAACTTTTCAGTGAAATACTGAAGTCATAGAGATAGTTGTTACTGTTTATTTTCCTTTAAAAGTAAAATAGGCATGGTTTTATTCTTGAGAAACATGTATTCTTTATGTATGTCTTAAAATGACATGGAACACTGTCAGTTCAGTGACTGCAGAAACATGAGAAATGTGTATCGTCATAAACTATGTTTGACTGCTGGTAGCAGATGAGCTAGCTCACTAACAGAGTAGTCCCCATTTTTCCCATCTCTGATCTACTGTGTTATGATAGTTTGTTTGGGAGACAGGGTCTCTCTCTGTGTAGCCCTTGGTGTTGTGGAACTGGAACTTCTTATGTAGAACCAGACAGTCCTCAAACTCATTGAGATCCCCTTGCTTCAGCCCCGAGTGCTGGGATTAAAGACATGGGCCAGCCATGATGGCCTATACAAAATTTCTCACATAGGTTCATGTAAGGAATGTCTCTCTAGGAATGTTATGGCAGGTTCTGGAACTTCAGCAAGGGTCTTTCCAAGAGGAAGTAGGACATTACAGGCATGCTTGCTTTACCGTGAGATGAAGAATCGCCTTTGCCACACATTCTCACTACTATGATTTTCTGCCCAAAGTACATGAAGCCAACTTAGCTTACGGTATAGCCTCTCAAACTGTGGGCCAAAACAATTCTTCCTTCTTCCTTCTGTCAGATATTTGGTCTCAATAACTAGAAAGTAATGTATATACTCCCCTTTGTATAGTTCCTTCCAGAGACCATGAAAAAGTTGCAGACAGGCAGTGATCTGTACCATCGTCTAAATAAAGACCACAATAAAATATGCAAACCTAAAACATTCTACCACCTTCAGGAAATAAAAGGTCAGGAAAACATTCCTAAGTGCATTTGGTTGAGGCAGGGTTGGAACCAGATTGTCTTGGAACTCTCCTCCTTCCTTAGCTTCTAGACTGAACAAAGATCCTAATGACTAAGTATGAAGTCAGAACAGCTGTTAAACAAGTAAAGGATAACTCACCTGAATGGATAACCAAAAGTAGCTGTAACCGTCTTATTGTCACCAGCTTTAGAAGGACAGTTCACTTGAATTTCTGTTTTGCCCTTAAAACCACCACAGGTGGCAAAAGCAAAGATGGAAGCAAACTACATAAAATGGGACCAAAAATAGAAAGAAAAAAAAAAACATTACTACAACCAAAACAAAGGTCGTTAAAACATAAGTACGTGATCATTAAAAACAAGTTCAGAAGTATTTTAGAAACTACTAACCATACACTAAAAACTTTATAAAAATGTGCAAATGTCAACAGATGAGATTTTATTTTCCCAAGTATAATATACTAGCCCATACAACATGAAATTCAGAGAAGACTTGCTGGGCATGGTGGCAGAGGCAGGTGGATTACTTTGAGTTCAAAGCCAGCTTAGTGTGTATAGAGTCAGAGTTCCAAGTCAGCAAGAAATAATAGAGACCCTGTAAACAAAAACAAAAAATAAAAAAATAAAACAAAACCCATTTTTCCCTATCAAAAATTTAAATGCAAATAATCTGAAGGTGTTTTGGTTTTTGTCTGAGTGCAAATAATTAGAGAGCTCTTGAAAATAAGAGGTTGTAGAGAAAGAGATTCTATTTCATGAACTTGTGAATCGTCATTTTCACTTATTTCAGGGTTTGAAAAAGTAGTTGGAAACCGTTTTCTCAATTATGTATATGCTTAAAAATATAACAAAACTTCCTTAAATTCTACCTATAATAGAAAAACCCAGAAGCATCCTAAGTATTGCTAGAGTCACATAAACTAGAATTCATTTGTACAACAGAATAAGCTTTTAATTACTACAGTACTGATGATTAATGAAACATTCTTATTACATAGAGAATCCGTTCATACAATATACTACACTTATATCCACACCTATGCATAAAGGGTAAAATCCAGAAGAGTTATACATGAGAATTTTAACACTTGTCATTTCTCAGTGCAACACAAGATTTAACTTTTTTTGTCTTATAAATTGTTTTCCATAACTAAATACTTTGTTTTGGGTGCTATAATATCTGAAATTTCAATACTTCCATAAATGTCAATGGTTCTTGTTTTCAAAATACACATGGACTCTACTTATCACCACTTCCTAAATCTAAATGGCCAGCACATCAACCTCTTAGCTGGATTCTGCACTAATAGCCTTAATAGTAGTGTTCCTGATTCCGTCTCTGCCAGTTTCAGTGCACGACTAATAAAACAGCCTCTGAAGTTTAAACACATATGTAAGGCAGGATAGGTACCCACCTCTAAAAGCCCTCAAATAGCTCCTGACTTCTTGAATGTCTTTCAGTTCCCTAATATCTTTAACTCACATGTTACTTTTTCCTTTTTATTATCATTCCAGACATTACATATCTGCTAGCTAATCACTAAGCAACCCCTTCAGGGTCTTCACTGGCTACCCCTAACTGTAACACATGCTCACTTCCTCAGCTCACTATTTCCATGTAATCTTAGCAGAGAGGGTTCTCCCTTACCACCCTTCTCTAATATTCTACCTACACTATTCTATTTCTTATCACATTTAACATTGCCTATGTATATACTTACTATTTGTCCTTCCCAGAATAGAAAACTAAAGAGATTTGGGGGCTCTCTGCTAAAAGTTACATCAAACAGTAGAAACATTTTTATCTATAATTCCTATCAAAGTCTATAGTGCTAACTGTGTGATGCTGTAGTTTGGATGAGTGTTCCCTAGATGCCAGTACATTCTGCCAGCCTACGGCATGATGGGGAGTGGTAAACCTTTAGGAATTGGAGCCTTACTAAAAGAAAGGTCATCCTTTTCAAAGAAATATTGGAAACCTGACCCTATCTGTCTCTTTCTGCTTCTGGGTTGTCTTGAAGTAGAGCTGCTAAACCAAGCACTACTTACTACAGGCCCAAAAGTAACTGAGCCTGCCAACGATGGACCAAAACCACTGACACTGTGAATCTAAAACCTCTTCTCCTTTTAGGAAGATTACCCTCAGTTATTTTATTACAATAATGGAAAGCTAGATATAATTTCTCATGAATGATTCCAGGGTATTAAATCTTACAGGGTATCAAATATTATAATCAGTATTGTAGTAATAATCAGAGGTTCCTCCAAAGAAGAAATACACACACAAAAAAAAAAGAACTTGGTAACATATATGAAGAGCCTGAGGTAATGTCTACATACAGTTTGAGATATTTTGTTAAGATTTCGTATAGATACGAATATTCTCTCGAGTCACTGAGCAAGGACTGTGTTGAATATAAGGTATGGTCTAGATCCTTTGCCACAATTCCATCAAGAGGAAAAGCTTAATGGAATTCAGAGTACTTAATATGGCAGAAGAAACAGGTTTCTTTTAATATTATGTTATAATAAGACTGCTACTTCTGGCTTTGAATATAGCTCAATTGGTAGCTTATTTGCCTACCATGCAAGAAACCTGGGGATTGATCCCAACACTGAATAAAATAAGCATATCTGTGATCCCTATAACTAGGAGGTGGAGGCAAAGAGGACCATAAATTCAATGGCACTGTACTGGCTAGTTTTGTGTGTCAACTTGACACAGGCTGGAGTTATCACAGAGAAAGGAGCTTCAGTTGGGGAAGTGCCTCCATGAGATCCAGCTGTGGGACACTTTCTCAATTAGTGATTAAAGGGGTGGTGCCATCTCTGGGCTAGAAGTCTTAGCTTCTATAAGAGAGCAGGCTGAGCAAACCAAGGGAAGCAAGCCAGCAAGGAACATTTCTCCATGGCCTCTGCATCAGCTCCTGCTTCCTGACCTGCTTGAGTTCCAGTCCTGACTTCCTTGGTGATAAACAGCAATGTGGAAGTAAGCTCAATAAACCCTTTCCTCCCCAACTTGCTTCTTGATCATGATGTTTGTGCAGGAATAGAAACCCTGACTAAGACAGGCACCTTTGGCTACACAGTGAGTTCTTAGACAGCCAAGATACATATGACTGCCTAAAATAAACAAACTACCCTCCCACAGCCAATTTATGTCTCTTGTCTTCTCTTGAACTTTCTCATTACTTCACGAAGCTCACTGCCAGGTTTGGAGGAGATTCAGACTATTCAGACATTGGTGGGTTTTGTTTTTGAGAAAGGGTCTCACTACTCTAGCCCAAGTTAGTCTGAAGCTCATGGTGATCCTCCTTGAGTACTAGAAGCACAGGCATGAGCCACCATATCCAGCATGTAGGTCTCCCCTGTGCCCCATGCCACATGCTAGGGACTGAACCCAAGGATGAAGCATGCTATACCGAGTGCTCTACCCCTATACCTTCAACCCCTCAGGCAAATTTTAGAGGCTTTAAGAGCATGAAACCAAGGACTGCCTATAACCACAAGACTGAGCTTGAGGCTAGGAGATTAGTACAGCCCTGGCTGATAGATGACAATAACCTCAGGATTCTCCCTGAACCCAAGCTCCCAGATCCCTTCCACATAGAACCTATGAGATAATAAGTATCTGTTGGTTTAAGTTGCTAAGCTGGGGCAGTTTATTATACAGTAGTAGATAACTAGCAAAGGGCTATTCAATAAATGATTCAAGTGAGTTGTAAACTTAAATGAGAAAACATTAAAAAAAAGAAAATCTGCAAACATATAGAGGAATTTAAGATTCTTTTAAAAAGCACTACCATAAAAGATAGTTCATTTCAACTACAGATAAAATAAATTAAGATAAAAAGTCAACTTTTGAATATAAAGCAAGTTACAAAGTAGGTGAAATACTTGTAAGAAAAATGTCACAAAGGATTCTCTAGTCCAAAGGTCTAAGGAGACCCTTTCTCAAGTACTGAGACTTACATATGAATGTTCACAGTAACACTGTTTATATATGAAAGGAGGAGGGAGGAAAAAGCAACAGGAAAACAGATTGTGGTGGTACATTCTTACAACTCAAAGTTATGTATCAAAAAAGATACAGGTGTAGTCTAGTGACTACCCTGGCTCCCTGCCTTCTTGCACTATATTCAAACCATCTTCTAAAAAAGATGTATGTGCATTAGTCGAAGTTTTCCTTGCATGTGTCTGTGATCCACCTGAGTGCCAGGTGTCGTCAGAAGGCTGAAGAGGGCGATAGAGCACCAGGAACTAGAATTATGGCATGAGTGTTAGGAATAAAACACAGGTTCTTTGCAAGAATAAGTGCTCTTAATATCTAAGCCATCTCTCTAGCCCCTCATTCTTAGAAAAGGAGGATGACAAAAAAGATATGGGAACTATATAGCTTGTCACATGAATATAGATGAGTGCAGAACCCTAATGCTGAGTTAAAAAAATCATGTTGCATAAGATTATACAGAATATGAAAAATTTTTAAAAGGCTTTTGTTTTGAAGATAAAGCCTTACTTTGTAGATGGGGTTGGCCTTCAACTCACATAATTGTATAACTTGCTGTCTCCACTTCTATGTTTTGGCTTGCACCAGCATACCTAGTCTAGAACCATTTTTTAAAAGCTGTTTGTATCACATCCACGACTCTTTGTTTTGGCACTTAACCAGATTTCACTGGGAGTGGCTAAACAAACTTTTCCTGTTTCTAATCTCATTCCAATCATCATGCATCTTGTATTGTGTGGATTCTAAAGAATCGAATCCAATATAATAGCCATAGCTACTCATGGCTGCTGAACTGTTGAGTGCTGCCATCTAAACTGTGACATGCTGTTAGTGTAAAGTATGCCATGGATTTAAAAGATTTAAAATAAAAATACACACTCTGGGGCTGGGAATGTGGTCAGTTGTTAAGGGAGCTTGCCCAGCATGCACAAAGTCCTGTGTTTATTCCGAGGTAGGGCATAAACTGGAAGTAGTGGCACATGCCTGTAATTCTAGCATTCTGGAGGTGAAGGGGGATCAGAAGGTCAAGGTCAGCCTTGGCTACACAGGAACCTTTGTTAACACATTAAATTATTCTATGCCTTGTATATTTTTGTTTGCTTTTATTTTTTAACAGAGTTATTTTAGAATGATGTCACACTAGTCTGAAATGGCAATCTGATCATGTAATCCTAGTTTAAAGAGATTTCTCCAAAACTTTTCAGGCCTATATTTAAGAAACAAATACTTTCCAAATATGGCATAAATGGTATGGCTAGTGCAGCTGCAACTTTTTCTTTCTAGATTTGGCTGAATTATGTTCTCTGGCAGGTATTGTTATTATTGCACATTGTACTGTTTCTGAAATACACTAGTATTTATGTCTTAGTTGTACACATATTCCTCTGAAAATGCACCCATTCCTGAACTTATTTTAAAGCTTCTGCCTAATTCACTGTGATAAAACTGAACATTCTCCTAAATCTCTACAAACATTAACCCATTCTGTATTAACTCTACCAGTAGTATTTATATAAAAAATACAAAAACAAACAAAAAGCCACCTTAGTTTCTTAATTAGAGAGTACTGGACTAGCAATTCTTGTATTCACCATACCTAGATAAAAGACACAAGGTACACATTTATAATAACTCAAACACCCAAAATCATTTTAAGAGTAACTAACTATGCAACAATCTCTCTATTTTTTTTATTCTACCAAATGTCTGATCAAGATTAGAAGTTATATACTAGCTGGAAGTGTTGGCATATACCTTTAATTCTAGTGCTTGGAATGCAAAAGCAGGCAGATTTCTGAGCCTGAGACCACTCTGATCTGCATATCAAGTTCCAAACCAACTGGGGCTTTGTAATGAAACTCTGCTTCAAATACACACACACACACACACACACACACACACACACACGCACACGCACTCACGCGCACACACACCAAAAACAACAAAACAAAAACACCAAAACAGTAACTTATATCCTGGATGCCCATCAGTAAAACCTGACCTATATCTAAGATTTGTATAAATCTTTCAGTATTTATTTTTAGAATATAAATTTATCATTAAACCCAGGGCACCTCACATAAAATCTGGGTTTCCTGATAATGCAACATCAGAATCACATTCTCATAGAGAAGCAATAAGATGGAACAGAAGTAACATTAAAAATGGGGCAGGAACTTTCCAGACTGGCTCCCTCTCTATTGCAGAATGGATTTTAAAGCTGGTAATCGCACCTTTTTTTCCTTTCTAACAGTTCATTCACTTTATCTGGGTAGCTCTATGAGCCTGTTAACCTATACTATTAACACTATATTAATAAATAAGTGACACCAGTTAGGTCCTTGCCCTTTCTGTAATTTATTTTTCCCATTCCCCAGCTACCCAAGAATAATGACACCACAGACGTGGAATTCAATCTTCAGCTGAGCATCAGCTTAAACATTTAAACTTCTATTTATATAGTTTTGGACAAATTAAAATCTAACTGCTGAGCCTGTACATTAAGAAGGTCATATGCGAATGTAGTAAACTAGCTATTCTGAATCCCATACTTGGAAGGATAAAACAATAACTTCACTTATTTTCTCATATTTAGTGTTCATATATTCCAATGTGAGTGTGCCTGTCTAGACAAGTTTATAGAATAAAATAGCTATAACCAAACTAAAGTTTATATAATGTGGTTTGAAAATGTCTGCTAAGATGTACAGACTGATAATACATTCATGTATGAAAGAGAACTGGAGGCCACATTGTAAGATAGAAGCAGATTCTACTTAATCAAATTAGAAGTTAGGGGGGAAAAGACATTATTGAAATACCATTTGAATGCAGACTAAAAATATAAGCTGGATATGTGACATGTATGTATAATTCCAGCACTCAGGAGTTAGAAGCAGAAGATCAGGAATTCAAGGCCAGCTTCAGCTATAAAGTAAGCTTGAGGCCAGCTTGGACTACATGAGACCTTATTTCAAAGATCAAGCTAAAGAAAATAAAATATATAAATGTAAATTTGTTCTAAAGGTACAGTATGTCTTATGGTACTAACATTAAAATGTACACCCAAATTACAGATGCATAGAGTAGCTTTGTGCAAAACTTTTACCTGGATGAAAGTTCATCAGAAAAGAAAACGGGGACACCTGGTGTTTTTAGTAAATTATCTATCCCATAGCCAGAGTCACAGTACTATTTCCTATTTATACACCTTACTCCTCAGTATTCTACTGGAAAATACTGGAATTAATCTAATTTATGAGTACTGAAACAAAGTACTTCTAGTTGTAGGATCTTCACTGTTATTCAGTGTCATCATTAAATCAAAGTTATCTATATACATTTCTTTGTTTAATATCTCATTTTGAAATCAAAATATTTAGAAATAGACCTAAAAATATACTGCAAGTGATTGTTCCTATATAAAAAAAAAAAACCACATTTATTGTTTTTACTAAGTTAAACACTGAGAACACTGACACTTCAAGTTATTCTCATGAAATGAGTAATGAAATCAGAATCAAAATGCTTAAATTCTCTATACTACAGTACAACCACACAAACTTCTGCTAACAGTCCCATAACCCTTCAGGATTTAGATTCCTGAGACATAGCTGAAATAGCTAGAAGTCTTCTCTGATTAAGAATGATTAAGAAGAGATCATTATTCTGAAAGCATTTGTCATTTTATTCTTAAAATGTCTGGTTGAGTACAAAACTTTATATTCCAAGGAATATAAACATAGTTACTTTAAAATCATTTTCAGGGCCAGTGGCTCAGCTGATGGCCACTAAGTCTCATGACCTGAATTGGATCACTAGGTCCCACATCGTAGAATAAGAACCAACCTCATGTGTAATCCTCTGACTACACATGATAAATAATAATAATGAAAAAATTCAGACTTTTCAATTATTTTCATGATCTTTAGAGTAAATAAGCACCATCATTGCTGATTTGTCTGGCTTGACATGAATAAGTTATAGTATGGAGCACTGATAAAATTTGTGTTTTTAAATAAGAAAAATAGTTTTCTAAATATGTTTCAGGGTATTTGATGAAGGTTCAATTTGTTTCTTCCCCAAAAGGGAGACTGCTCCAGGTCTTCCTTGTTAAGTAGCTCTATCTTTTCTTAAGTGTGAATGCACATATATACACACAAGATTGCAACAACCTGTGGACATCCATAATGGAGCCAGAGACCAATCCAATGTGAGGTATCTTCCTGTATTGTCCTCTATTTTATTTTTTGAGGTAGGGTTTCTGACTAAACCTGAAGCTTATTATTTCAGCTTGAATGGCTGGCCAGGAGTCCCAGGGATCCACCTATCTCCATCTGACAGTACTGAGGTTACAGATGTACCCACTGGGGATCCAAACTCAGGTCCTCAGGTTTTTGCAGCAAGCACATACCCACTGAGCCATTTCCCCAGTCTCTCTGCTTACCTTTTGAAGTACTCATATCTAACTAGGGCATATACCCAGAGGTTTTGTTGAGGCTTCTACTCTATTCTGTTTTTCATTGCCTACAATGTTTTTCTTATAGTAAAAAATTAATCTCAGCCTACAGACCCCTGAGAGTTCCCAAGATGTTCGAGGCACCTACAAATGTAAAAACTCCTTTTGTAAAAACACTAAGACATTAATTATTTATTTTGACACACTGATTGAAGTCTAAGACTGCTGGGCTTTAGCAGTTTTACCAAAGTATATTCATTACCATACACACTAGCAGTCTGGAAATTAAATGATTTACTTAAGAATATGTCTGACAGCTGGGCAATGGTGGCGCACACCTTTGATCCCAACACCTGGGAGACAGGGGCAGGTGAGTCTCTGAGTTGGAGGCCAGCCTAATTTACAGAGTGAGTTCCAGCATAGCCAGTATTACAGAGAGAAACCCTGTCTCAAAAACAAAATTTTTAAAAAAAAAAAAAAGTGATGAAGCAGTAAAAATTAGTTTACGGAAGTGAGAAACATAAAGGGTTTTGTTGCATATCAAATTATAATGGCTGGTTCTAAACAAAGTATTTAAACAAATGAGCTGTAAACTGAAACTAGTTTTTATTTTTCTTTGTAATACCACCAACTTTCTTTGATGGTCAACCATCACTGAGTTCGTTACCTTATGGGATATCTACCCACTTAACCTACACATTAATACAGTTTCTGATTTTACTGAGACCGTTCTTGCTAATGCCATCAACGGTCTCCTGAATACTAAAAACAAGGGGCTCTTACTTTAATTAAGTTCTCATGGCACCTGACATTATTGAACGTTCTCTATTTGAAATTCTTAACAGCGATGTCAAGATGTTTCTCTCTGTCTTCCTAACTATTCCTTTCTTCTTTGCTGGCAGGCTGAATCTCTAGTCTATACTAGTATTTTAAAACTGTTAGGTTCATATATACCAGGGCTTATAGGAGACTGACACTTACACTATGTGAAGCGATCGTCAACATATCCTTAATAACAATTCAAATAATTTTCTGTTCTCAATGATTTCTATCACAGACAATGAAGCCATCACCAACCCAAGTCAGAAACAGGATGTCATCATACAAGTGCTACTTCTATACAGTTTAATTTCTAGTCATCTCCATCCTTAGTTCACTTAATTTTAACTACAAATAATTTCTAAAGCAGCAAGTATCTCTCCATGTTTGGCCATTTTTATACTGTTAACAACTAAAATTTTCTAAAAGGCAAATCCAATGATTCACTTGGAATCTGAGCTTAAATGAACACTACCCAAATACAACCTAATATTCTATAACTTGTACACAAAGGACCAGTTTTTCAAGACTAACCTCAAAAGGAACAAAGGCTTTGAACTTGTTATAATCATTTATAACCATACTTTTGCCCAATAGGTTCATTTCAACCTACTTACATAGGCTATGCTGCCTCAACTTTTCCTCCCACTAACAGGACTTTTTGCCTAGAAAGCCAATCCCTATCCACCACCCAAGTGACCTAGTACTCATTCTTCAAATGTTCTTCCATCTATAGTCTTCCCCAATAATGCCTTCCTGTCTACTCTACTACACTTTACAAGTATCTTTAATACAGAATTTACCATATGGCACTTTTATATTCTCCATTACATTCTTGAATGATCATGAGAAAAAGGTAGTTTTATTCACATCTGTAAGCTGACATTTAGCACAATGCTGGTATATGATATCTACTCAAATATTTGTTGGGTAAATATTCACTACACCATTAACACTCTATAGTCTTATTACAAAATTACTGCCTGGGTAAAAAAGTTTTCAAACTGAAAAGTATTTTCTTTAGAAATGTAAAGATAATTTCAACATACAACAAAATTACTCCCACTTTAAAATATTCAAAAAAAGATATAAACTGCCTCTGATTTAAGTGAAAATCTAAATTATTAAACTGAGTTGTAACATTCAATGAGACTAAAAGTACGGCTCTTTTCTTGACCTTTACATTTCTTTGATTTCTCCCCTATGACTTTTGGAATTAAAATATCAACCTTCTTCTAAACTTAGGGTTGCACAGAAAGTCACGTGTCTTTAGCCAGTTGCACCAGCAGCATTTCAGCTTTCGTAAAATTGCAGGCATATAGTGTAAATACAAAAATCAGGGCAGTCATGGGAGAATTTGAAGTTCTGCGATAAAACACATGCACCAAACTGGGGAGTTCTTATTTTTCACCATCCAAATGAATTGTGAAGGAATTAAACGTAATCGGCTATGAAAACACAACCCGACCGCACACTGGGCAAATAAATGCCAAGTGCTTACATTAACTCTTAAAAAAATCAGCCCAGAACTAGAGTGGGTCGCTAAGTTTGAAGGAAAATCGCAGTGCTTGATAAACTTAGCCGCGTGTGACAAGGTCTAACTAGTAAGTCTCTTTTGATGTTAATGATTGTTTGGCAGGAAAGGGCTGAAAGCTGACTTTCCAAGCAGGATGTTGCTAAAACTAACGACAAACAATCTCGACGTCCACTCCAGGCCAGGCATTAAATGGGCCATTTAATGCGTCGGGGAAAGGGCCTCCCTCCGCTTCTCTGACACTCGCTATTTTTA
The DNA here is from genome assembly GCA_019843815.1 of Montemys delectorum. Lineage (NCBI taxonomy): Eukaryota > Metazoa > Chordata > Mammalia > Rodentia > Muridae > Montemys > Montemys delectorum. The sequence continues at coordinate 27,493 of JADRCD010198036.1, forward strand.
ACAGGAGCCCGTACCCGCCGCCAGCGTAGGACGCAACCCGGGTCCAGCCTCGCCCGCGGAAGGCGTGGGCCTCCGGGGGCTCGGTATCGCTTGGACAGCAGCAGGAAGTCCTATCTTCCTTTGCGGATGGCGGTGGAGCCCGAGAAAAAAAAGCGAGCGAGCTTCCACGCCTCCGCGGCTAGGGGCGGCCAGGGGAAGCCGCCCACACCGGCGACTCGACGCCGGCCGCCATCTCCGCCCCGCGCGGCCTAAGAGCGCGGGGGCTCCCTTACGACTGGGTCCCCGCCTCCCCGCAAGGCGCCCCCGCGCCGGACCGGGAGAGGTCGGCGTCGCAGACTGCACTCACCCACTCGAGGATCTTGATGAAGCCGAGCGGCTCCTTGAGCGGGTTGAGGTTGATCTGGAAGGCGGACATCCTCTGAGGGAAAGGAGGGAAAAAAAGAGTCAGGACGCGGGGCGGAGGAGGGGAGCGGCGAGACCGGAGCAACTCCGCGGCGAGAGCGGAAGGCGGGGCCGGCGGGCTGAGGGGCGGGGCTGAAGGCGGGGCCGGCGGGCTGAGGGCGGGGCCGGCGGGCTGGGGATGAAGGGCCTTTGGGGCGGGACGGCCCGGCCTTTCGGGCGGAGCCGGGCGGCGGTTGAGTCCGCCAGAGGAGACCGAGAGGGCGAGCTGAGCCCTGGCGGAGACGGGGCTGGGAAGGGCTGGCTCCTCCCCCGGCCGCACCTGACTCAGCCGGCTGAACCGCTGGCGAACCGCGTAGACTTTGGAAGCCATGTGTGTGCCGCGCCCCCTTCCCCGAAGCCTCTCTCTTTCTCTACAGCGCACGCGCGCTCCCTAGGCCCCAGACTCGCTTCCGGCCTTCGCGAGCGCGCAGGGGGTGGGGTCGGGGGGGGGAACACCTGCGCCTGCGCAGCGCGGCCCTCCACCTTGGCGGCGTTCTGGTTGCTATGCCCTTTTGTGGCTGTTACAAGCCCGCCCCCGCAACGCCCTTCTGTCTGCGCGTTCTTCGCAGTGCTCGGAACTTTTGGACACATGTATGAAGTATGAACACAGACAAAGCCTCACTTCAAAGCTCGTGTTAAGAGCCCTTGAAGTAATAGATATTGCAAAACTACGGCCGTCTAGCTAACCTGTCTTATTATGTAAGGGTACTTGAAAGTGTGATTCACCAAACATTTCCGCGGACATTTCAAAGTTGTTGGAGTCAGAGTAGGAGAGAGACCACCCGTTTGAGGTCGTAGCTTGACAGGTCTCACGGGCCAACTCATCTCTCCACCTCTATCCTCGGCTGGCAAGGCCTGTATTTCGGATGGTTGTTTTTTTGTTTTTTTTTTTTGGGGGGGGGGTGCGGTCAAGTTAACTCACCTTCCAGGCTTTGTCTTACGGAGCACTCCCTCCCGCCACAGGAATGGGACCAATCTAGACAGTTCTCCTCTGGCTTCCTTGTGCCTTGCATTTTTTTGGAGGGCTGGGATAGTGGCCTGTCTTCATGCACGGTGAGATGATCAACGCCAACAGCGAAGGAAGGAAGATCTTTGCCACAGAGGATCCTAGTTCCAGCTTCCAGGTACTTATATTTACTAAATGTCAGTGGAGTATTCCATCAGAACTGACCACTACTAGTGAACATTTGCTACCAAGCTAACACTTCCTCCTTCCTTCGCTCTATTTCCCTGTATTCCACTCAGCATTTCTCTTTAAGCCTTTTTTCTGAGACAGGGTTTCTCTGTGTAGCCCTGGCTGTCCTGGAACTCACTCTGTAGACCAGGCTGGCCTTGAACTCAGAAATCTACCTGCCTCTGCCTCCCAAGTGCTGGGATTAAAGTCATGCACCAGCACTACCCCGCTAAGCCTTTTTTTTTTTTTTAAGTTCTTTTTTGCTGAGGCCTGTTGGATAGGAACCCACAAATAGATTACTTAGCTTTTGCTTCAAACAAACAAACAAAAAATTCAAAGTAGAATATTCAAAATATTCAAAAATATATTCAATGTAATTTCAAAATGAGATAGATGCTAGCAGAATGGGATAATGCTCGTCTTGCAACTTTAGAGAGCTGAGAGGTCTGGAATAATTTGTAGCCCATGGTTCGTTCCTTTAGTCCTGTCACCAATCAGCTGGCTGAGGTTTGCTTCTTGGATAGGAATTGTGGGTAGGCAGAGGAAGCAAGGGAAGGGAGGAAGGAGCTGGTCTCTGCAGCCTTCATTTCTGTGAGGCAGCAGCAGCAGCAAGTGACACCCTCTAGTGTTGCAGCCCTCATAAATTAACCCTACAAGTGTCCTGGTGTGTAAGTTTAGAACACTGGAGTTCCTCATCCCTTGGCAGCTCTTGGCCCAGGATGAGACCTTTGGCCCTGAAGGCTTAACAGCTCTCTGGAGCTCTTGTGGTGCCAGGGCCTGCCCTTGCTCTCCTTTGGCTGATTATAAGGTTTTATCCGTTAGCCTCGGCTCTCTACCTGGACTACTAGGACTGCTCACCTCTGCCACCTTAGACACGGGGTGCCTGCTACTGTTTCGGGGGCCATTTTGCTGTCACTGCTTTCCTGTATCTGCTGTTTTCTTTTCTGTGTCACCATCTTATCCTGCACTACTAAAAGTAGGCAAGAGCACATAATAAGAGCCGTTGTGTTGGGGCCTAAGGCTGCAATACCAGAGGAGTTAAGAACCCTAGAGTATCTCTGACTCAGCACACTGAGTGAGCCTGAACACCCCTTATATGGCCTAAGGACTATGTCCACCAACACTGCACAAGCACAACTGTTTATTTTAAATAAAGCATACCCAACACTTTGAGCCAATCACAGATTTGTCTCTTGACACTAGACCTCCAAAGGAAAGGTTCTCCTCTGTCTGGTCTCTGTGGGAATGATTCCAAGGCCATCTAGAGTGGGCCTTGAGGTAGCAAAAATTCTTATATAAACATTTTCCAACAGCTTTGGCTGGATGGCACTGTGTCTTCAAGAAGCAGAGCAGTCAGCTACAGACTGTGCATCACTGTTTCGGGGTGTCCATGGAATGTTCAAGATGGCCAGTGCTGGCATGAGACTAGTCCTATTCGTTAGTAGACACATTGTTATTTTGCTCAAGGTAGCCAAATTGTTCCATTCTCAATGTCTATGCTAATTTGTAGGAAAATGAACATCAGAAGGAACATTTAAAATAAGCTTAATAATGCACTTATTAGTACAGGTAGTGTCCTAGGGACAGGTGGATTCCTAGATCTC
>JADRCD010198037.1:0-13049 GCA_019843815.1 Montemys delectorum
CCCCCTTCCCCTGCTCACCACCCCACCCTCTCCTGCTTACTGTCTCTGGCATTCCCCTACACTGGGGCACAGAACCTTCACAGGGCCAAGGGCCTCTCCTCCCATTGATGAGCGACTTGGCCATCCTCTACTATACACATGCTGCCAAAACAATCAGTCCCACCATGTGTACTCCTTGGTTGGTGGTTGAGTCCCTGGGAGCTCTAAAGGTCCTAGTTAGTTCTATTGTTGTCTGTCCTAAAGGGCTGCAAACCCTTCAGCTCCTTTGACCCTTTCTCTAACTCCTTCATTGGGGACCCTGTACTCAGTTTAATGGATGGCTGTGAGCCTCTACATCTGTATTAGTCAGGTACAGTCAGAACCTCTCAGGAGATAGCTATATTAGGCTGGCTTGTCCTTCCTTCAGTCTCTGCTCCATAGTTAGGCTCTGCAACTCCTTCCGTGGGTATTTTGTTCCTCCTTTTAAGAAGGAATAAAGTGTCCACATTTTTGTCTTCCTTCTTCTTGAGTTTCTTGTGACTTGTGGAATGTACTCCGTGTATTCCGAACTTCTGGGCTAATAACAACTTATCAGAGAGTGCATACCATGTGTGTTCTTTTGTGATTGGGTTACCTCACTCAGGATAATATTCTCCAGATCCATCCATTTCCCTAAGAACTTCATAAATTCATTGTTTTTAATAGCTGGGTAGTACTCCATTGTGTAGATGTACCACAATTTCTGTATCCATTCCTCTGTTGAGGGACATTTGGGTTGTTAACAGTTTCTGGCAATTATAAATAAGGCTGCTATGAACATGGTGGAGCATGTGTCCTTATTACATGTTGGAGCATCTTCTGGGTATATACCCAGGAGTGGTATAGCTGGGTCCTCTGGTACTGCCAAACTGATTTCCAGAGTGGTTGTACCAGCTTGCAATCCCACCAGCAATGGAGGAGTGTTCCTCTTTTTCCACAATAAGAGAGAATATCTTAGCTCAGGTTCATTTCCTGCTTCTTATAAGAGCCAGGGTTCCAGTAAATTAGGATCCTACCTTCTGGCCTAATTTAATCTTAATTTTCTCCCATAGGACCCACCTGCAAGTACTATACAATATGTTTCCAGCTACTTAAACTTATGATGGAGCTTAAGTTTTGACAAGCATTTTGGTGGCAGATATGCAAGACAGCATTCTGCCTATAGGTCCCCTAAACTCCCAGCTTTCTTATAGAACTCCAGGCCCTTGAGGCCTGAGGCAGAGAGTGCTACACTGCTGTAAACAGGGTGGGAAATAACTCCTGCTAGAATCCTAGGCAGTTTGATTGTGGCCACACATTAGCTAGTCCAACTGCTCTACTCAGAGCATCTGTGATGCTTGATGTGTAGTGTAGGTCATGTATCCTACTGAATAAGCTTGCTTCCTGGAGGTAAGTTCAGCTTCCTCCTCTGAAAATCTTTTATGATTCTTTTGAATGGTCGGCCTGAAATTCTACCTCAGGACAACCCATCACCTTGTGTAGCTAATTGACAATGATGAGACAGCACAGAGTAAATCTAACTATTCCAAACTGGAAGAGTATGTCAGCAGGAAGGAGTAACCAACCCAAAGGAAATCTAAACCCAGCAGGGCAAACATTAGGCCTTTATTATTTGTAGGGTGTATGTGCTGTGACTTGATTTCAGGACCTCATATCTTGTTAGGCAGGTGTTCTAGGACTGAGCTAGTTCCTAGCCCATCAAACATCAATAAAATCCTCTCTATATGGGTATAACTGCTTTGGCCAGCTCTGAGAGAAGCCAGGGTTACCAGGAGTAACCTTGCTTTGTATCAGCTTGATCTCGTGATAACTCAGCCATTCTTGAAGATCTAATTCAGTCTGGAAATAAGATATTCATTATTATATGAAATCAAACCTCTGATCACTTAGTTATTAAAATTTCTAACACATCAGTAACTGTTAGACTAGAATCATATTTCAATGCAAATTCTTGTAGGAACACTCAAACTATGGCACCCATGTTGCCTTTAGTACGAACACTGACAAGTTCTTTTCATACTTGGATAAATAAAGTTTCTACCGTTTACACTTCCAACCTCAACCTTTGGTCTTACTTTTGTCCATTCGTACTTGTATTTCTTTTCCAGTCCCATCTCTAGCCTTTATCTTTCCTGTTCCTTTCAGATCATATAGACTCAGTAGGACTAGTCACCTCTCCAACGGAATAATTGCTTGACATTTGATTATTGCCAGTACTGTTTGTCCCTGGAAACTTGTATGTTACCAAGGTAATTGGTTCCACCCTGTAAGGAGTGCCTGGGCACCTTTGTTAGGCGTGTTGTTTGACAGCACTCTCTGTTTAGAGTTCCTTGTAACAATTATGTAGCTGTTACTGCTGTGTTCATTATGTGTCCCACATAGCATGCATTGAGAATGAAACTTTTTGGTTTGCTTTGTCTTTTTCTTTTAATGAATATCTGACAATAGTGCTTTTCTATTTAACAATTCTTTATTAGATTTCAGATATAAAATCAAATTAAATTCTTTAATCTGGACCACATGTTTCTTTGTGTTCTGGTTCTTATTAGTTTCTTCATTTTTTAATTATGTAAAAATATTAATATTTTTGTTTGTCTTTGAGACATAGTGTTTATTCATAGCTTTGGATCTCCTGAAACTTGCTTTGTAGGCCAGGCTGATGTCAGGAAGCCTGCCTCTGCTTCCTGAGTACTGGGATCAAAGGAGCCACCACCGTCTGGCTGAGTATTCTTTTACCTCTGAGGCCAGAAGAGGGCACCTGATTCCTGGTGAAAGACCCCATAGGGAGACCCTCACTCAAGTCCCGGGAGACCGTGCACCCAGAGAAACATGAGAAGCCAACTTGATGTAAACACACGAGGTAGTTTTAATAGCGGAGCTCCGGGTGGACCCATATCTCAGGCAGGAGACAGAGGAATCGACCCTGAGGCTCAGGGGTTAGGGGTTTTTATAAGAAGGAGGTCTAGGGAAACAAAGGAATCAGCATAGCCTATACATGATTGGCTAATTCAAATCCAGCTAGAATACACACAGATCAGAACGTAGGGAAATTCCTAAGGGTGGTATTGGGGCAGCAGGGCATCTGGCTGGCCTCCAACCATACCTCATCATTCAGTTGGGTCATCTTGCCCAGACAGGTCCCTGCTTGCCTGAGCCCACCCAGACATGTCTTATCTATCTCTTCTTGGCCTGCTAGTTCCCGGAATGTTCAACAGGTTGCTTGCTCATTCCCAGGCCTATGTGGGCAAGCTTGTGCTGGATTTTCAGACTTATAATTCTTCTACCTGGCCAGCACAGGTCTCAAGCTTTAGTTATTCCTTTTCACTGGAGCTGCAGTTACTAACAGTAGTAAGCTGCCATGTTCTCTTACAGAGCAGCAGGTGCTCTTAACCATTGAGCCGAGTGTCCAGCTCTACCCTCTCTTCATTTCTAAGAAGTCCACCGAAGCTTCTTTTAGACCCTCTAATGTGCTCACACTTTCCTTATTCCCTTTCCAAATTTTCTCCTTCCTCAGCCTAGGTATGTACACTCAACTGCTATTCTTTCATTTTATTATTTCTTGGAAGACCTGAAAACAAAGCTGTTTGTTTTCTGCTTTCAGAGTAACCTCTTAGAGTGGTTATTAATCATATAATTGCTCGACTTGGCCAACTTCTTTCTAGGTTGAAATTAAAATTGTTTTCTTCCTCCTTTTTGTCTCCCTAGCACATAACACAGTATCATAAAGAAACATTTAACATTTTTAAAGATTTATGAGTACACTGTAGCTGTACAGATGGCTGTGAGCTATCATGTATGTGGCTGCTGGGAATTGAACTCAGGACCTCTGCCAGCCCCTCTTGCTCCGGTCCACTTGCCCCACTCGCCCCACTCGCTCCAGCGTAATACACTGTAGCTGTCTTTAGACGCACCAGAAGAGGGCGTCAGATCTCATTATGGGTGGTTGTGAGCCACCATGTGGTTGCTGGGATCCGTACTCAGGACCTTCAGAAGAGTACTCAGTGCTCTTACTCACTGAGCCATCTCACCAGTCCCCATTTAACATTTTTAAAATAAGTATTATCCATTGTAAAACTATTTTAATGCCCTTTTTTCAAGTTTTTTGAGTAGTACAGAAAAAGGTAGAAACAGTGATAAAATGATAATGGATATACTGAAGTAAGGCCTTGGTTGTTTTAGTTCTGGCTATCCATTTCTCTCTTAAGATGTGTGGTAGAAAAATTCTTACATAGGGCATTGGCACACACTGTGATAAACATGGTTAGTTATTTAAATTAATTGATTCATTCAAATGTTTATTGAGAGAACTTGCTCAGCATGTACAAGACTGTTTAATCCCCAGTAGCCTTTTATAAAAAAATATTTACTAATAATGTGAAGTGGGTGCTGTTTTACTATGTTGATTCCAAGTATTGATTAAATGTCCTCCATGTTTTTTTAAAATTTTTTGCATTTATTTTCTGTAGCTCTAAATGTTAAAATAAATTTAGATGTTTCTCTTAGATGTTGAGGGTGTGAACAAGGCCCTTATTTTCATTGTTAAAGTTCGATGAAATTTATTTTTTGACAAACATTAGTGAATATAATGGCATATTTCTAGTTCCTGAAAATATGAGAAAGACTCCTGTACTTCATAACTAAAGATGAATAGATTCTAGGTCATTTTGAACAGACTCTTTCCTCCAAGAGGTTCAGTATAATTCCCCATTCTTCAGTAAAGGCTATGCTTGGGCAAGCCTGGCCAGCATCACCTGTGATAGCATCAGCTGTGAAACGATGCTCTGATGTGTAAAGAACATGTCTATCTGCCTCTGTAGGATTTAAATCAGAGAAGCCTCTAACTGACAGAATTATCCAAGTACAGACAACAGCCACAAATTAGAGAAGCTTAATTTAATATTCTTGATTAAACTCTAGATCTTCTCGATTAAGTTCTAGAAGAGGAATAGTGAGCATGTGGAGGAAACTTATGGTCTATAAAAAGAATAGAATTTAGGTAATAACTTAGCATTTCAGTATTGAGTCATTAGTTGTAATAAATGGATCATTGGAATGAAAGATGTTAACAGAGCAACGAGTGTGAAATATATAGTACCACCATATACCTTTTCTATAATTCTGAATTTTCTAAAAATTGAGAAAATGAATTAGTGATTAAATGCTGGAGTGGAATTGTGTGGAACATTTCTAAACGTTTGGGTCAGGCCCAGTCCTATTCCATAGCATAGATAAATAAGTAAATTAAAAAAAAGAAACAATAAAATAAGAGACTCTGTTTCAAACAAAGTTGTAGGCAACTGAGATTGTGTTCCAACACCTATAACTGTATTATACACACACACAAACATACACATACACACACACACACACACGCACGCACGCACTTTGAAATATGCCGTAGATAGTAAGGGCTACATAGAGAGACCCTATCTACCTATCTTTTAAATAAATGAATGAATGGGAAAGCTCATAGGACTACTACATTTCTAAACCAAATTGACCTTAATAAGGTAATTACTCACAATATTTCTTCTTTCTTTTGAGACAATATTTCATGATGTGGCCTTGAGTTGTCCTGGAGTTCAATATATAGACCTGGCTGGCATCTTAAATGAATAGATACATTTTATTATTTGTTTATCGATGTATTTATAGGATCTCACTTTTGTAGCCATGGCCTGCCTGGAACTCATGTAGCCTAGACTGCCCTTCAGCTCACAGCAATCCTGTGTTGCAGCCTCTGCAAGCTGTTGTTATAGGCATGAACCACACTGGCTGTTGAAAGTATTAACGTTTCTGATCATATTTTGAAATTCTTCAGTTATTTCTTCAGATAATTCTTGGCAGTTTTTTCTTGTTTTGTGACTCTAGTTATGTGTTGCTACACTTATGAGGGACCTGCACATTCCTGAAACTCTGGTTATTCGTTTGTGTTTTGTCTTTGTAGGAAATGTCAAATTAAAACTGTACTAAGGTAACACTGCACATTGGTCATAATGGTTAATATTTATATTTTATTTTTTTCATTCTTTTATATAGTCTAGGTTGGTTTTTAACTTCTTATATAGCCAAAGGTGGCTTTAAGTTTCTGATCCTTTAACCTCCCACTCTTAACCTCTCAAGTGTTAGGATTACAGGTGGTGTCACCACACTTAATCTGGCTAATACTTTAAAAACTGGCAGTACTAAATGCTAAGCTTATAGAGACATGGAAATTCTTACTCTGCTCATGGGATTGAAAACTTTTTCTTGCCTTGACCCTGCTTGCCCCAAGTTGTGTATTTGATACACATATATCATTTGTGTGGTGCTTTGGATGAGGGTGGTGATTGCTCTTGAATTCTGGGTAGTAGTAACAAGGCTCATGCTCAGTTACTGTTCTAGTGTTCATCAGTTGACAGTATGGTTTCTTAGTGGTTTTTACTATCTGCAAGTAGTTACAGGTATTCAGCCAGTAATTCTTTTTTTAATATGTGTGGATATATACAATATGTTTGTCTATCTATTTCTTTTGCAGGTAGTAGCCCCAGCTATGTGGGTGCCAGTAGCAGAATGTCAAGAAGAGCACATTTATGCTCTGCAGCTACCAGTAGCTTACTAGACATTGATCCTTTAATCTTAATACATTTATTGGATCTTAAGGACCGGAGCAGTATGGAAAACCTGTGGGGTTTACAGCCTCGCCCATCTGCTTCACTCTTGCAGCCCACAGGTAAAATAATAATCTGTCCTTTTTTCTTTGGTTCTCTGGAAGAACTGTTGAATTTCTATCTATGTATCTCAACTGAGAACTGAGACACAGTTTGTTCGTATAGTAAAATGATTTTTCATTCATTTCCTATGAGTGACTTTTAACCTATCTATTCCCCATCTGTGTGTGTGCACGTACTGTGGATTGAATTCACGATCTTGTCATGCTAGCTGTAACTATGGCCTGCCCCCTTTTTTTCCTGTCATTGCTCAAAACTGGTATGTCAGAAACAAATTTTGAGTGTCTTTTAAAAGGTTTCAGGGCTAGGGTGTGTAGCTCATAGTACAGTAATCTCTCAGCACACACACACATCTCAGAGCACAAAAAAGAGAGTTCTAAATGATTCCTTTTATGTTGTGTCTAGTTGATAGTTGGGCCTATATGGAGTAGTACAGTTGGCCTCTTTGTGAATGGATTCAGTTTTCAGACCAACTTTTCAAGGGCAAATGTGTCTAATTGGAACATAGAAAATGTTTGCTTAAATTTTCATGAATGAAAAATGCCTAGTATTGCCATGGTGGCATGCAGGTGTTCTCTTAGTATGTTTAAGACTGAGTCATGAGGAGTGCTCTGAGTTTGATTGTAACCTAGGTGACAGGGAGTTCAAGTCCAGTCTCGACTATATTCTGTGACCTGTTTCAAAAAACAGAACAACATCTGGGCATGGAGGCATAACTTTTTATTTCATTTTTTGATTTTTTTTTTTTTTTTTTTTTTGAGACAAGGTTGGGGCATAAGTTTTTAATCCTAGCAGTTGGCAGGCAGAGACAGGCCAATCTCTGTGAGGTCAAGACCAGCCTGGTCTACATATTGAGTTCTAGAATAACAAAAAGATGCATAGTGAGAGACCCTGTCTCTTTCACACATACAAAGAAACACCAAAACCTGAGAACTGTATATAATTGTCTACAGTATTTTATACCAAAGTTATTTAAAAGAAGTAGGACAAAGATCTGTATAGACCAGTATAGCCTCTTTGAATCTGAACTTGAGCCGTTTTATACAGAAAGTGATTTACCATAAAAAGCTAGAGTTCAAAGACCAGTTTTAAGAACTGTTGAGCCTAGTGTGTGTGTGCACAGCCCTCGGTTTCATCCCCAGCCCCCAACTCCCAGAGTTGGTGAAGCAGCATTTTTGTTGGAATGCTTTCTACAACATCCTTGCCTCCCGCCCCCCTCTATCTATCTATCTATCTATCTATCTATCTATCTATATATATATATATATATATAACAAAACAGAGTGACCTTTCTCTGGCCTTTCTGAACATTAGTTTTGTATCTAGTCAGATATATAGACAGGGATTTTGGTGATACCTCCAAGCAACAGAACTCCTTTTCTGAAAAAATCATAGAACCTCTGTATAGAAAACAAAACTTGAGCTACTGTTGTGGGTTGGAGGTGACAGCACAAATCTCGTTTTGAAAAAAATTATCTGCAGCTAGATTCTGGGATAGTTGCTTTTCACCTGTGGTTCAAGTACAGGCCATGTAAAGTTTGCTTAAACCGGTGGTTTCCAGCTTTCCTAATGCTCCCACACTTTGTTACAAGTAGATTTAATAAATAGGTAAAATTCAGTTTGTGAAAGTGTTCAATGCCCTTGAAGAAGATATACTGTATTAACAGTATAACTGCTGTTTTGGAGTGTGTTGTTTCTATGTAAAGTTAATCCTGGGGCAACCTGAGTTTTAAATCTAGATGACTAAAATAAGGGGCCCAGCAGGAAGGAAGGATGGGATGGGTAATGAAAGGGCACTTGGGGAGGGCGCCCAGGCTGAGAGCCAGCTGGGAGGCTGCGGCAGAGGGGCTTTCCTGGAGGTGATGCTGCTTAATTAAAACTAAAGATAGAAAAATAAGGAGGCTGTCAACATTGTTTTTCAGAAAGCCAAGAACATGAGCCAACATGTGTTATAAAAATGAGCCAAGTGAAGAGTCTTTTAGAAAAGAAAAAAATCCAAGAAAACTATATAGGGAGCCAATCCCAGATTCCGTCTGTCCACTAGCTAGCTTCTCTAGCACCATTTCTGTCTGGGTGCCTCATGCTTCCCGCTGTGATGATAATGGACTGAACCTTGAAGCTATAAGTCAGCCCAGTTAAATTGAGTTTTAAATTTAAATTACTCTTGCTTTACTAAGAGTAGCCTTTGTCATGGTGTCTCTTCATAACAATGGAACAAAGACCAAGATACGTGGTACCTAAACCAATTTGGAGCTTGGAGCATTTCGTTGTTTTTAGATTAAAGATACTCTGGCTGGAGAGATGGCTCAGCAGTTAAGAGCACTGGCTACTTGCTCTTCCAGAGGTCCTGAGTTCAATTCCCAGCAACCACATGGTAGCTTACAACCATCTGTAATGGGATCTGATGCCTTCATCTGGTGTGTCTGAAGACAACTACAGTGTACTCATATAAGTGAAATAAATCTTTTTTTTTTAAAGGGTACTCAACCTTTAAATAATATATTTCAAATTCTCAAAACACTCAAGTCAAACACTTTCTGGTTTTGAGTATTTTGGATGAGACTCACTTAACTGACTCCAAGAAATTTGGTCGTGTGTGTAATAGAAGTAGAAAGTAAAGCTACCATTAGACAACATATAATCTGGTAGTTTTGAGCCTTATGTGCAATGCCAGTACTTTACTAAGTGCTTTAAAGTGCCATGTGGGCATTCTGAGCAGAAAGTAATATCTGATTTGGTCTTTAGAAAACATTCTGTGGGGCTGGATAGATGGCTCAGTGGTTAAGAGCACTGACTGCTCTTCCAGAGGTCCTGAGTTCAAATCCCACCAACCACATGGTAGCTTACAACCATCTGTAATGGGATCTGATACCCTCTTTTAGTGTGTCTCAAGACAGCTATTGTGTACTCATACATAAAATAAATAAACAAATCTGAAGAAGAAGAAAAGAAGAAGAAGAAGAAGAAGAAGAAGAAGAAGAAGAAGACGACGACGAAGCAGCAGCAGCAAATAATAATAATTCTGGCATCTTTGGAACAATAGATAATTAGGAACTGAAAGGTCACAGGTTTGGGGGTTAAGGGGGACATTGTGGCAGGTTGTCTTTTTGGGTAAGAATTTTATCAGAAGCATTATTAATGCTATTGAAAGATAGCAGCGTGGTGAGCACTCTGAGGAGAGGTTAGGCCTAAGAGGTATGTAGGGAGGTGGAGTCTCAGGAAGAGGTCATAGAAAGAGGAAAGGTTTCATCAGGAGTGTACAGCTAGGGTGTGTCTGATTCCTGGACATCAAAGAGAGAGGTAAGAGAGGGAATTCTGGAGAGGCAATCTGGCGCACCAAGGATGAGGGAGAAGTTGAAGTATGCCTATTATACAGGTGGAGGATCTGTAATGTCACCCAGGAATCTAGTAATCTTAGACCTGTAAGCTTTAGGAGAGTGAGAGTGGCACCCAGGGAGTCTGTTTGCAGGCTCAGAGACAGACTCTTGCTGGCTGTCTACTCTCCCCATGGCAACAGGGATCCCAGACTCAGTTCTGAGGATGGAGATAGAGACAGCTGCAAATGGAGGGTGACTTGGGCAGTCTCTCACATGGGATTGGATGGCCACATAAAATATGGAGAGCAGAGTTGATGAAGTGTTTGGCTTCTAGGTTTTTCTTTTTCATTCTTAAAATTATGGCCAGAAGAAATATAGAAAAAGTTCAAAAGTGATGGTACACACCTTTAATCCCAGCACTTGGGAGGCAGAGGCAGGCGGATCATATGAGTTCAAGGGCAGCCTGGTCTCCAGAGTGAGTTCTAGGACAGCCAGGGCTACACCTGTCTTAATACACCCCCTTCCCCCAAAAAAAGAAAGATAGAAAAAAATGAGAAAAGTATTTTAAGAAAAAAACACAAGGCAGAACAATCTCTAGAAGTATATAAATCAATGATTGTGACCCATTCTCCTAACTTGAAGGTGTAACATATGAATAACATTAAGACAACATTAAGAAACACCTGTGTTTTCTATAGTAGAATTTAGTGCATACTTTGATTTTTAAATTTCATTTAATTGTGTGTATATGAGCATGTGTGTGTTGTGGTGTACGTGTGGCGGTCAAAAGACAACTTGGAAGACTCAGTTCTCTCCTTCAGCTACATATTACACCCTATGAGGTCGATCCCTAGGATAGACCTCAGGTGAGCAGGCTTGGCACCAAGTACTTACCCACTAAGCCACCTCTCTGGTCTGGGTGCATGCGCTTTGGTGATATCATAAAGCACCTTGCCACATTCCACATATTACATTTGTGGGAAAAAAATGAGGTCGTAAATGTTAAAATTTTATATGAACATGATTTGTCATTTGCTTTCTTTTTGAAGCATCGTATTCTCGAAAAGATAAAGATCAAAGGAAGCAGCAGGCGATGTGGAGAGTGCCCTCTGACCTAAAGATGCTGAAAAGGCTCAAAACACAAATGGCTGAAGTCCGGTGTATGAAGACTGATGTGAAGACTACACTGTCAGATATAAAGGGCAGCAGTGTTGCTTCTGCAGACATGCAGACAAATCTTTTCTGTGCTGACCAGGCAGCTCTGGCTACCTGTGGACCTGAAAACTCTGGTAGATTACAGGATTTGGGAATGGAGCTTCTAGCAAAGTCATCAGTCTCCGGCTGTTACATACGAAACCGTAAGTGAAGGAGTTTGTATAATGTAATTTTCTCCCGTGTTCCTTGACACACCAGAAGAGGGCATCAGATCCCATTACAGATGGTTGTGAGTTACCATGTGGTTGCTGGGAATTGAACTCAGGACCTCTGGAAGAATAGTCACTGCTCTTAACTGCTGAGCCATCTCTCCAGCACCAACATTTTTCTATTTTAAATTATTATTTGGGTGAGTTTGTATGTGCACACATGGTGTACTTCTGGAAGTAAGAGAACAGCTTTGTAGAGTTAGTTCTCTCCTTTTACATGTACTTGATGTTAAATGACACTTTGGTAACTTTATGGATCCTGCATTGTAGTGATAAGAATCAGATAGAAAAATATGTAAATAAATGAGTGAACATAATATTAATGAATACTTAACCACTCTGAAACAAGAGCAGATGAAGAATGCCTAGTTTTGGAGAGCTCATATTTGAGCTGAGCCCTTTACATGCCTGGGGGAAGCAGTGTTCTATATAAACAGGACAGAAATGCAAATTCACTGGCCTAAGATTGACATTGAAGGGTTAAGGCGAAACTAGCATGAGTGGTTTTGGAGAATCAGGCTGGGCAGACTGAGATGAAGTCAGAGATAACAGGGTTTATCTCAGGATCTTACAAGACTTCAGTAAAGAGTTTGAGCTGTTTGTTTATTCAGAAACAGCAGCCTTGTTGGAGAAAGACCTAATAAAGTTCAGAGCAGGAGCTCCATTAAATTAGCTTGTGTGAACTTAGTCGTGTAATCTGGAGCTAAAGCCATGGGTAGATAGATTTGCTCATAGCATTGCAGCATGCTTTGACAGAGTTTCTCATCTTTCTCATTCTATGTATGTAACCAGTACTGTTTTAAATGCATAAAGGAACAGTTCATCAGCACATACAACACATACAATGTAGCTAATAGAATTCAGTTTTTGATTTTTTTTCAAGAGAGGGTTTCTCAGCTGGGCGGTGGTGGAGCACTCCTTTAATCCCAGCGCTTGGGAGGCAGAGGCAGGTGGATTTCTGAGTTTGAGGCCAGCCTGGTCTACAGAGTGAGCTCCAGGATAGCCAGGGCTATACAGAGAAACCCTGTCTCGAAAAACCAAAAAAAGAAAAAAAAAATAGTTTCTCTTTGTAGCCCTGGCTGTCCTGGAACTTGCTCTGTAAGGCTCACCTTGAACTGAGGATTCAGTTCTTTGACACAATTGTAGTTGAAAAATGCTGGACAGTTCTGAGAAAGGTGGTAACTGAGAATTATTTTTTTGTCCTCAGCAACTTAGTGATTAGTGAAGTCATATACTAAGCAGCAATTCAAAGCCAAGTGCATTGTTATGTATGGATAATCCTAGTGTCAGGAAGAGGAAGCAGGAGGACCCCGAGTTTAAGGCCAGATGGACTGTATGGTAAAAATTTGTGTCGGCAATTAAGGTCAGAGAGCCAGAGAGAGAGTCAGAGATTCTGTTTAAATATGCTGTTTGGGCACGTGCTAGGTTGGTTGCCTAGTAAAATGTCCTAGGCAGGCATTATATACAGATCAACCCAGGGAGTGGCCACAAGTGATTATAACCGAATGAGAGTAACAGCAGTTTCTGATATAGTTTGAGTCTCTGTCTGTCTGTCTGTCTGTCTGTCTGTCTGTCTGTCT
>JADRCD010198039.1:0-10828 GCA_019843815.1 Montemys delectorum
ATGGCAACAGTGACTTTCTGATCAGGGAGACAGGTCTTAAAATGTAGTGAACAGGGTATCTGACACTTCTAATAACTAATAAGTCAACGACTTCTAGTAACTTAGTGACTAGTATACTGTTATCGACTTCTGGGAACCTGATTTCCACTGGCTTTACAGCTGCAAAGACAGTTAATTTTCATTTCCTTGGGGTTGTAGTAATGGAGACTGAGGATGGGGAAGGTACAGTGGGCCTTTTAGGGTTGACATACTTGAGCATGGACTCGACCATTGACAGTGCAGGGAAGAGGGTTTTGTGAGGTTATTTTGTTTTAATTTAATAATTATTATTTTTGGTGTGAGAGTAATTTCTGCTTCAACATTTTATTAGCTTAGTACCAATTTTTATATTCCACTTCGTTTTGACTTCTGGGCAAATCTAAGAAAATTCTGAATGATCTAAATTTTGTTAATTTTCTCTGGGACTGCTCCTTTTTCATTGTTGCTCTCACTTTTTCTCTTCCTCTTCCTTTTCCTCTTCCTCTTTCTCTTTCTCTCTGCCTTTGTCTCTTTTTCTCTCTCTGTACATCTCTGTCTTTCTCTTTATCTCTCTCTGCATGTTTGTATGTGTACATATAGGCACACACCCACATGTGTGTGATGACTTATAACCAGCTGCTACTTTGGTTTAATGAGAAAAAGAGCAGTTGACATTGCATCCAGATTAAAGAATCTGCTAGATGGGCTGGAGCAGGCAAGTTGTCAAGTAACATATAATAAATAATATTAAGTACCTAGCCTGGATCTGATATATATTAAGAAAATTGAATACTATAGAGAAGTCTAAGGGCATTGTGGGCTTAAAAATAGCTGCAATCTGAGAGTAATAAGTGAAGGAAAAGCTAATGAATGAACAAAATTCTTCCTGGAAGACAAGATTTTTGGGAATTATTTTTGGTGGCAGAACTGAAGCCATCTTCTTTAAGGAGAATAAAAAGACCAGAAGAAAACCTGTTTTTGTGTTTGTCCCCACCTCTTCTTGTTTCCTCTTCCCTTCAGACTTTCTGGTTTAATCAGATTGTGTCTATATCAAAAAGACTTAAGAATGAAACATCAGATGACACTTCATGCTTATTAGCTCTATTCATTGACTCTGGGAGCTAGCATATAACTTTCAAGTGAGACAGCACTATACTGTAATGTACCTTACTTGGCTGTTTTGATGTACATTTAGTGAAATTACTTGAATTGACACATTCT
This sequence comes from Montemys delectorum, assembly GCA_019843815.1. NCBI lineage: Eukaryota > Metazoa > Chordata > Mammalia > Rodentia > Muridae > Montemys > Montemys delectorum. The sequence continues at coordinate 1,240 of JADRCD010198039.1, forward strand.
TATAAAGGTAGCAATGAATCAAAGGTATTTCGGTACTTGGAGGGATTTCCTAGGAAATCACAGCATTGCCTTTTCAAACTCCACAAGCAGCATTGGCTAACACAAGATCCTTCACTCAATCACACTGTACATTGAGCCTCCCTGAGTCGGCCAACTTAGCCACATTGTCACCTCTGCGTGCCAAAGCAAACACCCGTCCTGAACTTTGCCTCCGGCTACATTCTTCACCAGGAAGCCTTTTTGAATTTCCTGTAGATGTTTTCACTACTGCTTTGTGGAGGAAGGAAGCTCACTTTGACTAATAACTATTATTTTGAGTGAAGCGATCATGTGTCTCCTGTGTCCATCCACCAGCCTTTTTTGACTCCAGCTGGAGGGTGTATAGAGGAAGCTGTGTATCCACTTGACAAGCCTTTTGGGTCTCATCCATGGAGAACTGCATCTCAGGTCTGCTTATAAAGGCTCACCTTCCAAAGGAAACTTGTCAGGGCTAAGCTGTTGGCAAGATGGATTAACAAGTGCTTACAGCTGATGGAATAGCTTTCAGTGACTTAATGAGTATAGTTTTAAATCTTAGCTGTCCCTTGTTTTTTTTAAAGAGTGATAAATGATTATGGTTCTTTCTAATCTAAGAAATGCCAAGTATTAAGCATCCACAGACTGTAGTAAGGTATTTGGGAGTGGTCATATACTGTGGCCTCTGATTGTAGTCTGACATTTGATAACCTTTGGATTTTATCTTGAGGAAGTTGTCCTCATAGGAGACAGACCTCATAATTGGCATAGGAACAGCTGTTAAGGTATTCTTGGGCCACTGAACACATGGCACCTGGCCCAGTCTGAATAGCTGGGCTCTCCTTGTTGCTTGTTTAAATAAAGGTTAAGCAGAAAGCTTTGGTCTTTCTTTCAGGCAGAAATGAGGAAAATTCTGCAATACTATCTTCAAATGAGTTTCCTTTCCCCCTTAGGCATCTCTTTAGGACCCTCATTAAAGTTAATGAATAATCTAGTATAGGGTAGTGCCCAGAGCAGGGAAGCTCACCTGAGTTTCCCTTTGGTTATCCACCTTTATGGAGTGTGACCTTTAGTTCCTGCAGCTCCATTGTTAGGCAGACCCTTAATTATAGGCTTTATCTCTTCACTACATTCAACTCAGACATCTCAGAAGCCTCCTACATTCCATGACTCTAAGGTCACCATAGCAGAAGAGGTAAAGTAAATAAATAAAAGAGGAAGGTTCCTACTTGATTATACACACTGGGTTTATGATAAGAAGGCTCTGAGAACTGGTTAGGAACGGGAAGATCTCTTTTTAAAAATCCAAATCTCAGAACAGGACCTGAAAGCCTCAAAATTAATTTGGGCTGGCATCCTGTGAGGGATAAAAGATGTGTAAGGCCCACCCTAGCAAGGCCAGACAGAAGGCTCAGCACCAGTTCTCACCTTAATATTTCTTCCGCATGTTGCCATTCCTCAGGACCAAATCCTTGTTCAGTGATAGAATTGTTGTGAGATCTCTGTATCTATAAAGGGCTTGGCCCGAAAGTCATGGTGAGGCTCCTATGGACCTTTTCCATACGGCTATGTAAGGGATATATGCCTAACCAAGTTCTTAGCATGCTTGCGCAGAAACAGTGATAGCCTGATTTTCATGTTTAAATATTCTGCTCTCCTGGAATGATTTCCTCTGGGTTTGGAAGTGCCTATGGCCTATTTGAAAGCCATAAAAAAAAAAAAAAAAAAAAAAGGTTAATGCCATTTTTTTTTTTTTTTTTTTTTTTACATTCTCACCTCATTTTAATCCCTAGCAGCATTTTTAGTTGTCTAAAGCAAAGTCCTATTGAGCCAAAAGTCTAACAAATGATCCATGGCAATTTGTTTAATCTCTTCTCTCAGCTTTCTTATTTGAAGACAGGAATGATGTGGTCTGATTCTTAGGGCTTCTCTGAGGATTAAAAGAGGCCAATAGTCCTTGGTGACTAGTGAACATTCAAAGCATGTTGTTACTATAGTTATCAGTATAATTTTTAACTTTTCCCATTGGACTGCTTTTTTTCCCCCACCAGATTATTCTGAAAAAAAAAAATCAGATATTTTTAAAGATTATACAATGCTTTCTTTTTTTTCTTATCCTAGAGGTTTTAATGAGCAAGTTGCAAGGTCTAAAGTATTTTCAAAACTGATTTGAACAGAGATAATACTGCTGACTGCATTTCTAGCATTCTAATGTCTGTTTATGAAGGGGAGAATAATGAGAACATGCTATAAAGACACCCAAGGTGAATTGAATATATTTTTCTAGATACATTATTTTGGATTTAAATTTTTGTTCTAAAATAAGTCAAAAGAATTTATCGAGATTATTTAAGGAAAATAGTTTGGTTAAACTGGATGGCATTAAATTCATGTAGTATTCTTTCATTTTAAAAATTAATTTTATTTGAATTTTTATATATGTATATATTATAGTTTGATTATGTTCACACTTACACCCAGTTTTTCTCCTTCCCATCCACATTACTTCCTCCATTATTCCTACCAGTGCTTTTTCCAGAACCATGACTTCTGATTTGAGTTCGTGACCCTTTTAGTTTATTTAGAGTCATCTGCATGAGCATTAACATTAGACTGGAACTATCCATCAGAGCCTGTCATGTCATTGATGGGTACACAACTGAAGGTAGAGAGTTCTGTAGTGTGGGGTTTAGGTTTCTGAGTTCCTCCATCCATGCCTCACAGCTGACATAACGATCCTAATACAAACTCACTGCTGGCATCTACAGCTACTATGATGATGTCTTAATGGCAATGCCTTTGCAATGGCTTTTCATACCCCTTTCTTTGTCTTCTGGCTCTTTCCCTCTCTCCTCTCCGATCTCTCAGATGTCACCTGAGCTTTGGAATGGATGACTTAATGTATTATTTAGGGCTGATGATATATCATAGTTCTTGACAACTTCCTAGTTTCAACACCTCATCAAGTAAGCTTTAAATATATACTTTATGAATAACTTTTTGCTAGGTTCTCCATGGATATTTTAATTTATCAATGTGTGGCTAATATAGTATCCTCTTCTAAGAGGGATTTGACAGACACTGTGCATTAGATTCTCACTCAAAATGGATCTAGTTTCTTTGAAAGAAGATCAAAATACACCTAAGAAGTATAAGGATGAAGAGCAAGGAGACATAATTTAGTTGACGATAGACCAGAATGCATTTTTTCTACCAACGCATTCCAGTCTGGAACTGGATTCAGTGTTCTTATTTGGCCATCTTTGTCAAGGCTCCAGGTCTGGAGATATGCCGAGAACTTAAAAGATTGGAGTATTTGGATCAAAATGGTTACAGATGTGTCCAGTTGTTTGCATCTGCATGTATCTAAGCAAAAGGTGTATTGAGTTCCCACTAGATGTCACTTGTATTGATGTTGCATGTGCCCTATATAAAACATTCATATATGCTGCAGTAGCAGATAAGATACAGGTAGGAAGGACAAAAGCATCCATTAACTCACGTGTACACATAGTTACATGTTGTGATGAGTGCGGGGTAAATGTCACAGCCGTTTTTTGTTTTTTTTTTTTTTTTTTTTTTGGTTTTTTTTTTATTTTTTTTTTTAAATTCAGTACTCACTAGAAGCCATACCCATTTGAGAAAATAATTCATTTCCTTCTGGCTAAATGGCTTTAAAATGACTTTGCTTCTTGAAATCTCAATACAAATTTCCTATATGATGAAATTTTACCTCAGAATTGACTAAGTATTCTTGGTCACAGTGTAAAGTGGGTTGTCTTTATCTAAGAATTTAGATGTCATGATATATCTATCTAGAAGCTAGTTAACATGTACTTTTTTCTTACCTTTCAAGTAGAAGTGAGTAGCCTTGATTGAAGGGTGGCTACCCTTCACCCTCAAATTCAGTTGCTTTGAAGTATTTTTACAGGTGGTTCAAATTACCCCCAACTCTTTATTATCACTGATAATATGATAATACAACCAGTTGATACCGGGGTCTACTTAGTTGATTGTTGCTATACATAATTAATCCAATGCAATGTGATACAGTCTTTACAGATGGAGGGGATTAAAGCAAATGCTCTTGTCTTCCTATCTCCAGAGTTCAAATGCCATGGAAACAGATCTTTGCAAGGCTAAGATGACTTAGCGCTTCTTTCACAAGTAGCCTGTAATAAAATCTGTACTCAAATTCAAATTGACTCAAATTCAAAACTAAAATGTAGCTAAGGTATTATGAACAATCCTTCATATTCATGCTTTCAAGTTATAGGAAATGAAAGCAATGAACTTGGATAACTGTGTAGTTCTTTACTGGGAAATACTTATAAAACTCACACGAAGAGAAAACCTTTTTTTTTTTTTTTTTTTTGCCTGTGATGTTTTGTAGATGCTACTACCTGAGAACAAGACTATGAAATGAAAGTGTGTGACAGTAGCTCTCTATGGCTTTAATCCTGTGTTCTTACTAAAAACACCTCCAGGTGGGCCTGACGTTCTCCAGGCTGTTGCACAAGCGGAGGAGAGCATTTAACAATCTTCCTTTGCATTCTCGAAAGCAGCCCTTATGTTTTCTCCCTGTGTTCTTCTTTCCTCCTTCCCTTTCTCTCTCTGGCACTTCGCCAGAAACTTTCCACTCCTTTCCTGGAGTCCAGTAATTGAAGGCAATTTCTTAGAAGCTGGTTCCAATTATCTAAAGCCAATGGAATGTGTAACTACCTCTTGTGATTGGTGAACTGCTTACTTTGGGATTTCAGATGAATTCAGATGACATGTAACCAGATGTTATCTGCTGTGGTAACTTTTTGAAACAAAAATTGTATGAGGGATGTGACTTTGCTGCCATATTGAGGTTAACTGCCCTCAAATTTCATGGACATGTATCCCTGGGATAAACTTTAAGAGTAAATTTTAGATAATAACCGGTGACAACCCAAAAGTGAGAAAATATGTTCTCTGTGCAATAAATAAGATTTTTCTTAGCTGACTGTGTCTTCATGATATGTGATACTGATCAGATTAAAAACTTACACCTTATAAAAATATTTTGCCATCTCTATGCTTGAAGATAATGAAATTATGAACTGAAAGTTTCTTGATGTTTTTATTTTTCCAAACCTTAAAGATTTACTGTCATGTTTCCTAGATAATAGAAAATGAATTTGTGCTGTTTACAAAATAAAAATATCTGAAGCAATACAAGTTACCTTTGAAATAATAACTAAGTGTTCTGGTCTGCAGATGATCAAAAGCTGATGTTAGTGACTGACAGCTGAAGGGAAGACAGAATGGGAAGATAGCATATTTATGAAGGTAGAACAGAGAGAAAAGCCCAATTTGCAAAACTTAGAAACTGCACATATTATTGCATTATTAATCTTTATGAAAGACTTATTTGCCTTATATAGGTAGAAGGCTTTAACAAGAAAGTTGTCTTCCAATGTGATTAAAATATAATTTAATCTTAGTAGTTTATTTTATGGCAAATTACCAGAGTAGCAAAAATTATTTCCTGTTAAATAGACAAGAAAGTGAGAACTGTGATTGTCCTCTGCCATAGGTAGGGGGAGACAAGCCAAGAGTTGTTTTAGAAGTTGAGTAAGATAACATAAACATACATGTGAATGTATATACACATACACACACACACACACACACACACACACACGCACATATGGTATGGGAAAATATATATGCTCTCTCTCTCTCTCTCTTCTTTTCTCTCTGTTTTTCTCTCTCTCTCCATATATATATATGGATACTTGCACATTGATGTTCCTTAGCATGTCACTGCATAGCATTTAGCATGTTTCTTCAACACAGTTGACAGTCAGCTGAGTGAATGTTACAAGAGATGGATGTCTTCAAAGGCCTTCTGCTAGGAAGAAGCCTATTGAGAGCCATAGCTTTGAAGGGGTTGGAGCCACAAAGAACATTGTGGCTATGGAGGAAAATGTGAATTTGAAGAGAGAAAGTACTCTTGATTTCTTTTTCAAAACTGTTCTGCTAAGTAAGGCCTTTGAGGGTACTCACTCACCAGGACAGCTGGTGGAGAGTGGGCATGTAGAAAGGGAACGTGGGATTCTATTCTCCAAACAAACACAGAATCGAGACATGTAGAGCAGACACAGAAGGCACAGAAAAGGCAACACATGAATATCTACCATTGATCTACCCAGAGAACTTCTCATACTAGAACATGATGCAACTATGCCCTTGACTCAAAAAACTGTATAGCATTTATATGACACCCTTTCTAGGTACTGCATCTACTTAATAATTTAAATGAGAATTTTGTTATAACTCAGATGTAGTTATCTTATTGGCAATACTAACTATAAGCAAACTATTACCAAAATAAAAGCTATAACATAATTTTAATGATTTATTTTTAAAGTATGTGGACTCTTTCAACAATTTTATATAGGAATTACATTTGATAAGTCAGTGAAAACTGCAAAATTAAATATGAAACATTAGCTATTATTTTTATTTAAGTTTTACTGATCCTTTGGATTTGATTTACAAATATAACTTGTAGAGATGAGGAAAGATTAATCATTTCACAAGTTAAAAGAAGAATTAAAATATTTTAAGACAACTTCATTAGATGAGAATTTAGATAAATAATGAAAAGTTAATTAAAAACAATTGAGTCTAAAATAAATATGTAAAACTCATTAAATTTCAAAGATTAAATTCATAAGCCTGTAATACTTGAAATTTTGAAATAGAGTACATTCTCTATCATGGAGTTAAATCAAATATTAACAAAAAAGTCAAATTTATAGATTAAATAAAAAAAAAACCTTTTAAATAACATAAGAAAGATCAAGAAGAATCTGATGCTTTAGAAAACAAGTGAATACAGAAAAGTTCAGCAGGCTCATATGTAGATGCAGAACACTAAAATTGTCAGGAGCTGTGCATGTGTATGTGTGTGTGTGTGTGTGTGTGTGTGTGTGTGTACACAAGTGAGTGCGTGTTAGTAGTCCATGCTCCTAAATGAGAAGGCAAGATCTTAAGATCCCAGCTTCATAGATCTGTACTACTACATAGCAGGGTATGCTTGTTATTGTGAGGCACTCATGAGGTTTCTGGACTTCTGACAGGAATTCCTTTTAGGGTATGGCCATTTTGAAATGTCTATCTCCTGTACTTGCACGGGGCAGAAGGTTGGCCCACTTAGTTGTATCTCTGTTACACTTTAGTGAAAACTTCTGAAACCAACATGGAAAGTGTTGAAATTTGATCTGTAACTGTTTACTATGTTCAGAAAAGATAGGGTTGAGAATTGAGCTCTGTGGCACAGCACTTGCTTAACATAAATATAAGACCTTATATTTAATCTGAAATATCATTTATAAAAGAATTCCTCAAAATGTTTTAGGACTACCTTGGCTGTCCTTCCCCTGAGATATTTGCACATCAATGTTTACTGCACTTTAACTGACAGCAAGGGAGTGAAAGCCCACTAGATGTCCATCAGCGGATCAGCAAATGACAAAAGTGTGGTGCATAGAACAAGATGGAATACTATTCAGCTATTAAAATTAAAACATGAAAAAGTGTGGGAAAATAATGGACTTGGAAAGTATGCTATTAAGTGAGGTGACCCAAACTAATGAGCAAAAATACCATGTTATACTTATATGCAGATCTTATATAGTGTGTATGTATATTTGTATGTGTATGTATATGCATTTGTATATACATATATATGGATTTACACCCATACACATGTGCATATGTGTGCATATATACCTGTCTGTGAGGGGGGAGACGTATAAGTGTGGGTATAGGATAAAATTTAGAATGGAGATTGAGTAGTTAACATTGGTGATAAAGGAGAATAGCATTAAGACAAAAAGTCATATGGGTCATGAAAGAATATATAAAGTTAATTTTTCCCTAGTTTCAACTCCATCATAGTCTTTTCTTTTCTATGGAAGTGAATAAATATTTAATTTACGTAGTGTCACACCTGCAATGAAGCTCCATGGCTTCAGAATGATCATTCTAACTGAGCATGTTCACTGAGACGATTAATGTTTGGAACTGGGCAAGTGGTTCAGTGGCTTCTTTATATTAATTATAGAGTTTTTATTTGTGTGTTAATTTCAATAAAGCAATTTGTAGCTGGGTGGTGGTGGCGCACGCCTTTAATTCCAGCACTTGGGAGACAGAGACAGGTGGATTTCTGAGTTCGAGACCAGCCTGGTCTACAGGTGAGTTCTGGGACAGCCAAGGTTACACAGAGAAACCCTGTCTCGGAAAACAAAAACAAAAACAACAACAAAAAAAAGCAATTTGTAATTGATATTTGTATTTTTATTATACATTTTCATATTCCCAAACTATCTTGCTCCTGGATTTCAGTATACCATATCATGGTCCACCCCCTTCTTATGACTATATTGAAAGTTGTAAGCTGACAACACAATGTCTGATAACTACTGTTGGCCACAAAAGCCTTTGCATCTCAGTTCTAAAGAAGATTGGTAGCAGATAGTGGGTACTCCAGCTAAAGAAAATTGCTGTGTTTGAAAGGGAAGGCATAAACACTTCTTGTAGGATAACATTTGTGAGGATATGCCCCATTTGGTTAAAAAAAAAATGTGTATGAGGAAGAGAAACCTCCTAAACCAGATCATCTATAGAAGAGTCCTTTCTAAAGAAAGTCTTCTTACCACTCAATTAGTAGGGGCTGGCTAGGCAGGCCTGCAATTTTCTCATGCCTTTCAAAAGCCCCTGCCCGAGGGATAGGAGAATGACCCAGCACTCAACTCGGTCACATTTTTTGTTTACTTTTGCTAAGAGATATTACCTTTCCAGCTTTCCTCTAAAATGTTCAGAGCCAAATAGTCAAATACCAGTTCCAAACCACACATGTTTCATGTTCCCATTTCCAAATGTTTGAGCATCCATCATTATCTTGCCATTGGTTTGTGGTTCAACGCAATATTCTGCTCTACTAAATCATTTGGGAACCAAAAGTTGTCTAGTGGGACTTTTTTTCTGAGGAGTAATGACAGTGTGGAGGACATGTTCCTTACTGTTTTTTTTTTTTCTTTTTTCTTTTTTTGTATTTTGGCTGTTGGCTCTCATCTGTCTAGAACTCCAGCTCTAAGGATCTGTGTGCCAGGTTCTGTACCACCATGTGGCATACACATCCTTACACAGATACATAAATACAAAATGCATTAAAAAAAACAAAACCTAGATTTAGTGTAGGTACAAATGCAAGTATTCTTGGAAACTGAATAATGACCTTAGGTGAGCGAAGTGGTCTGCTGGTGGTGTAAGGGAGTCCTATGACAAAGGGCTCCCTGCTGTGCTCTGTACTCTAGAGACAGTAGGAGCAGTAGGCTTAAACTCTCAAGTGGGCAGCGCCTGCTCTCCATCAGGTGATTGGAAACCAGCAGTAATATGAATCAGGACTTGGAGATTTCTTTAAAAGAAAAATCTGAATGAAATGTATCAATCTTTAAAAAATATATGAAATCTTTTTATTTAAACCCTAAAAGTAACACACACACACACACACACACACACACACACACACACACAC
>JADRCD010198039.1:10838-35838 GCA_019843815.1 Montemys delectorum
ACACACACACACACACACACACACACACACACACACACACACGCACACACACAGTGTACAACACAGTATTGTAACACCAGGTGCTAAATACCATGTTTGTAAAAGTTACTAGCATATGCCTGTGAAGCTCAGCTGTGCAATGTCACTCTAATAAATAGAATACATTGTTTATACAAAAAAGGATACAAATTAACAGTCGGTCCTGCAAACATTCATGTATCTGCTCCTTTATAAGGTAGCTATCACTGAAAATCATCTAGTTCCCTTGCCCTGGACCTTCTGTCCTGGATAAGTTTCTAGAGTTACAGTGATGACAGATTCTAAGTCAAGCATTCCTGAAACCAAAGGAGGGTGGCAGGGGGCGGTGGAGGGGGGAATCAGTATATTTGCTTTTTATAAACACACTAGAATCTAAGACCAATGGGAATAACTGAATGTGGTAGAATTTGAGCTTTATGACATTTTTCAGGCTACAGAAAATAATTGGGAAATTATTAGTCCTCTCTTTCACTCTGTGAATATGTCCTAGCTATCTTGTCGTAGTTATGCTTTAACCAAATCTAAACAAGCTGTCATACGTGTGAGATTGACTGAAAAGCCCACTTCCCACAGCTTTTTAAAAAGTATGCTGAGTTTTAAAATACACCAATAAATATGATTATCTCTTTTTAATGAGCTTGCTACCAGACAGATGCCTGTATCTGCACATATTCATGCATGATCCAGATATTATTGGATTTCTTTTTTCTACTAAAGACCATCTTACTTTTGCTACAAGATAAATACAGCCCCAAGCACTTCTTTTTTCCTATCTGTGAACTATGATCAGGCTACAAATAAGTCACCTAAATGAATAAACTCTCTTAAGTTCCAGAATGCTTTGGTTGTAATAAAAAAAAATAGTGAGTACATGCTCTGAGAGTACTGAGTGAATTAGTGTTTCCACTGTTTGTGGCTTTGTGTAATTTATTTACCTTAGTAGGCATTAAAGGTCTCAGCACTCAAGTTCTGTGAATGTAAATATATTCTGGAGGAACTATTTGATTTCTGGAGCTCTTCAAAAGTTCCCTTCAGGCACCTTTCCACAAAGTTACCATGCAGGGAGTAAAGAGGAAGCTGGGTGTTGCTCTTCAGGTGTACTTTGGCCTTTCTAGATGGAAGAACAATGTATCCATTGGTGATAACCATCTAGGTCCATGAATGATGTAATGAAGCATCAGTTGCACTAATTAGATGGGAAGCTCCAAAGACCTCATGGCTATTTTGTTAAGTAAAACCACCACCTTCAAACAACAACAAAAAAGTTCCTTGAAATGGCTTCTGTCAAAAATAAACTCCTCAGTTATTTCACAGCAGGTGTTCCTGACAGAATGGAAGGCACTGGAATTTCCTATGACTGTGGTTGGCTTTAAAGAACACAATTTAAACACATCTTTCATCATTGTAATAATATGGTAATGATTAAATTCACCTGCCAAAGCCCAAGGCATCTGTTTGTTTCATGGGAACTTTCAAGTGTCTTGTGTACAGACTTGTTCAAGTGGGAGTTTGCGATTGCAAGAACAGTCAACTGCAGCTTATCTCACATAACCAAGGAATGGTATGTTCTCCCTAATCAAACAGTCTCCTTGGTGAACGGCTGCATACAGCACATGTTCTAATTTTCAAGGAGTTCACTTTAATCATAGCATGACAGCCATGTTCACAGGGCCCATTGCTTTAAAGCAATAGTGCACATCTAACTCCTTCATTCCCTAAAGCTTTACATGTTTTCCCAGCCTTGGCCAGAACTTACTCATGGGTCTATCCTACTGTGGCTTGTTCTCAGAATGTAGAGCTGTCCTAATCCAGAGGCAGCATCTGAATGTTCGCTTTGTCTCAATTGTCTTTGGGAACTCTTCCCAATCTGCCTGGCTCCTTGTTCAACGAGTTTAATCTCCAGCATTTTGATTGCTAGTTTCACAAAATGGACCTTTCCTGGATTATTGTTGACTTAAAGAGCCCCTTATGCTTTGGTTAGAATATATGATCTGGAATCAATTAACTACACAAGCTTTTGTAATGCAGAGAGCTTATGCATCATCTCTTTCTTAAAATTTCCCTTCCTATAAACACAGTAGTTCCATTATTGTAAGCCTCTTATATTTGTGCATGTACTTGGTGCATTGCAAAAGCACTCATTAAAAACACACATTTTGATAGATAATGCAATACAATATGATTCAGCCTTAAAAACCACACCTCCCACTTGTAGCAATTTGCATGAGTCTGGAGGAGATCATGCTAAGTGTAATATAAAGCACATATAGAAGTACTATTAATCTAAACAAGTCATTCATAGAAAGTGAATATGAGCATGTGTACCAGAGGCTTGAGGCTTGAGGGGGAGAAAATCAGGAAATGCTAATAAAATGCAATGGTGGCTTAAGTTCTAGAAACCTAGTATATAACATAGTGAGTATAACTAATCATGATGTTTATATACTTAAAATTTGCCGAGAAAATTTTTCTCATGGGCTCTCTGAACAAAGTAGGTAATTATCTTACAGGATGAATATGTTAATTAAATTGTTGGTAATAATCACTTCAAACTACTTCCTGTAAAACCTACATTTCCTTCATCATCCTTTTCTCTCCTTTAAATGTTTTTTGACCTTACTGACCATTGTGTGTATTCATTTGTGTCTGTGTGGGATATGGGGAGAAGAAAATTGTGGCAATACAAAGGAGTGAGCACTGATTTGATAGAACAGATATTTTCTAAGCTCATTGGGGAGAAATATCCGCTCTATGCTCTTTCTTTCTAATGCCTACTGGGTCCTTTCATGGTGCATCAGGATCCTCATAGAGAATCCTATAGAATATTGCCATTTGATTCAGTCCCACAAGCACATACTTATCTGGCATGTGATAGTCAATGAGGTGGGTCCATGCAAAGTAACAGTGTAGCAGAATTCAACAGAAAAACAAACACCACCACTGACACCCCCCACCCCCCAAAAAAAGAATTCTGTCCTCACTGAGCTTTTCATCCAGAAGAAGAGAGAAAAACAAACAGTATTACTGGTGAATATGTGGACTATTATAAAGCAAGGTACAGACATTAGTTAGTATATATGTTTTTTATATGTAGTGAAAGTACTAGCTATTCAAGGCACCTGCATTCAAACTTTGGAGACCGGAAGAAGTGAAATGTCCTGTGGGAATACAGTGGGAGGAGCAAAGGCAGTGAAGCCTTTTAGTTGCTACCATTTCTGTTAAGTTAGTTAATCCACACTCTTCAAAAAGAAAGAAAAGGATAAGTAGTAGTATGTTGTAGCTATTGGAATACCATGAGCTGGGCAACAGATATTTATCATTTTATAGTTTTGGAGGACACAGGTAAGATCCTTGGAGGACCCTTCCTTGTCTCTGAGATCTGGTAGTTTTCTGGAAGGCTTTGGTGTTCTCTGCTTGTAAATGAGTCACTGCATCCTCTGGCTCATACAGTGTTTCTGTGTAGGTGTGGTTTTGTCTGAGCCTGGTTATATAGGAATTAGTATCCACTGTTAAAAGACACAACTTGACTATATAAGCAAAACCTTCATCTCCAAATAAGGTCACATTCTGAAGTATTAGGGATTAAGATTTCAATATTCCTTTGGTAACACTGGACTGTTGCTGATAAAGAATTTACATACACATCCAGTGAGCACAGACTATGTGCAACACCTTGTTCTGGGTGGGGAAGCTGGGGCCTGAGCAGAAAACAGAGTGACCCAACCACACTGTTTTTAAGCATCTTATGTTAGATTGCATTAATTATACAAAACAAGTCTCACTATGACACATTAATACATGCATACAATGTACTTTGATCATATTTACTTATCTCTTCCTGCCTTTTGTTCCTCCTTTCCCCAGTCCCTTTTCTCTTTCTTAACCAGCTCCCTTCAGCCTCCATTTCTCTTGTTTCTCTATGACAGCACAACATGCAGCACTTGAATTTCTGTGTGGCTTACATTGCTTGACAGGAATCCATTTTCATCCATTTTCTTATAAATGACATAATTTTATTATTTTTGGCTGAATAGCATTCTACTGGTGATATGCTTTCTTTATCTATTTATCCATCTATTGATGGGAACCCAGTCTAGTTCCATAATTTGGGTACTGTTAATAATGTCACAATAAATATGATTGTGCAAGTATCTGCATTGTATGCTAAGATTCATTCATTTATTTAACAAGGAGTGGTATAGCTGAATTATATATGACAGTTCTATTTTTAGGTTGTGCAAGAACATTTATTCTAATTTCCATAAACACCAGTGGCATGCAAGGGTTCCCCTTTTCTCATAGTTTTGCCAACATATTTTTTTTAATGTTAATGATAGACTGGGGTAAGATAATTTCAATGTCATTTTTATTTTCAATTTTCATTGTAAAACATGGTTAAAATTTCCCCACATATCTATTGGATGCTTCTATTTTTTTTTTTTTTTTTTGGTGTATGTTTTCCTAGTCCTTGGATTATTTTTCTTTAGTACTTAATTGTCTTAATTTTCTATATGTTCTGGATATCAATACCCTATCTCATATATCTATATATCTATATCTATATATCTATATCTATATCTCTATCTCTATCTATCTATCTATATATATATATATATATATATATATATATATAGAGAGAGAGAGAGAGAGAGAGAGAGAGAGAGAGAGAGCAGGCATATATGTCTCTTCCCTCTGCTGTGTCCTTTGCTGACTTAGCTAATGTCTTTTAACTTGATAGTATTATTTCCTAAGCAATTTGAATCTCCTATTCAGAAAATTGTTGTCTTGCTGATATTTGAGATGTTTCCTGTAGCTTCCTCTAGTAGTTGCTAAATGTCAGGTCTTAAGTAAAGTTTTCTTTACCCATTTTGAATTGATTTTTGTACACGTTTGAGATAGGGATAGAGTTTTGTTCTTAAACATTTAGAAATTGTTTTCCTAACACTGTTTGTTATAGAAGTTGTCTTTTTTCCAATGTATTTTTTGTTTGTTTGTTCGTGTTCTGTTTTTATTTTATACTTTTTTTGAAAACTGGAAAGCTATCATGTGTGGATTTTTCTGGCTCTCTTCTCTTCCAATGGCATTTTCCTCAATTTGTTTGGTTTTGCTCTTTGTTAGTTCTGTGACAGTGCTTGGTTGCTACTATTACTGTGACTCAGTATAATTTGAAATCTGGTTTTGTAATCGTCTACTGTTGCTCTATTTGCTTCCAAGTATCTTAGCTATCAGGTGTTCTATTTGTCCCCATTGAATATTGGTAATTTCTCCCCCTACCCCCACCCCAGTACTGTGAAGGATTGTCATTGGAATTTTGTATTGACTCTATAGATTACATTTAATTACTACTAACGTTTTCACTCTATTAATCTGGCTAATTCATCAATATAGGAACTCCTTCTACCTTCTCAGGTCCTCATCAATTTCTATCTTCATTATTTGATTAGTTTTCGTTTTCAGATTGGTTAGCTTCTTTGTCAGTTAGGGTTTTATTGCTGTGAAGAGACACTGTGACCAACCCAACTTTTATAAAATAAAGTAAGTATTTAATTGGAGGCTTGTTTACGGTTTTGACTTTGAAACCTCAAAGCCCATGCCCAGTGATGCACTTCCTCCAACAAGGCCACACCTACTCTAAGAAGACCACACCTTCTAATTCTTCTAATTCTCCCAATCTAATCTTCAAGTTCACCAACTAGGCAGGCAATATAGAAATATATGAGCCCATGGGGGCCATTCTCATACAAACTACCACATCTTCTTCGGTTCAGTATGACTGAATATATTTGGAAGGAAATCAAAATACTGTTTGCTTTCTCATATAACATACTGACATTTACATCTGGAATTTATAGCTACTTGTTGAAAATATTGCCTCTAAAAATTTTCTGGGTCATTTAAGGATGGAGCTATATTGTCTGAAAGTAGGTATAATTTGAGTTCTTCTTTCCTTATTCACCATCTTTCTGGGGTTTTTTGTTTTGTTTTCTGTTTTATGGGTTTTGTTGTTACTTGGTTTTGTTCGTTTGTTTGTTATTTTTTAGCTGCTTTACTCCCCTGGATAAAAACTCAAATCCTTCATTCAGTAGTCGTATGAGACTACTTTGCCTTCTTTATTATTGTAAATGAATTCTGTCAGTTTTTTTTCTTGGTTCAGTAGAACGTTGGCTATGGTTTTGTCACATAGAGACTTTATCAACTGCAGGTATCATACCTCTGCCATTGCTTCCTTAGAACACTTATCATGAAGGACTGTTGAACACTGTTTTTATCTTTTTGGCATTTGTTTAAGTGGCCATGTGAGTTGGATCCTTTAATTGCACAGTTAATTCACATGTGTTTAAACATCCTTGCACACCTAGAATGGAACCATCTAGATTATAGATATATCTTCTTGATACCTTGCTGAATTTTGTTTGTATGTAATTTGATGAGGACTTTGCATACATGTTCATCAAGCATATTGGCTTTTTATTTTCTTATTTAATGTCTTAGTGTTCTGTTGCCATGAAGTGACACCATTAACAAGGGCACTTATAGAAGAAAGTATTTAACTGGGGGCTTTCTTACAAATTCTGAGGGGTTGGTCCATTATCATCACGGCAGGCAGGCAGGGTGCTGTAAAAGTAGCTGAGACTTACATTTTGGTCCTCAGACAGCAGGGAGACACACACACACACACACACACACACACACACAGAGAGAGAGAGAGAGAGAGAGAGAGAGAGAGAGAGAGAGAGAGAGAGAGAGAGAGAGAGAGAGAGGAGAGAAACAGAGGTTCTGGCATAGGCATTTGAAGCCTCAAAGCCCAATTCTAGTAACACACTTCCTCCAACAAAGCCACACCTTCTAATATTTCCCAAATAGTTCATATACTTGGTATTAAGTATGCAAATATCTGAGGTGACAGGGGCCATTTTGATTTGAGTCACCCACCACACTTGATTTGTGTCATTATCCTGTTTTACTATTGGGGTAATACTAACTTCCCAGAATAAGATTGTGAATTGTTCCTTTCCTCTTTAATTTCATGAAATAATCAAATATAACTTGGTTTTATTTTTTCCTAAAAGTCTAAAAAAATTCAGAATCAATATATTTTGTTGTAGAATTTTGTTAGGAGATTTTATCACTATATCAATCTCATTTATTGTTGTTTATATGTTTTTTTTAAATATTTGTGTTTCAATTTTGGTAGGTCATACATGTCTAGAAATGTATCCTCTTCTAGTAGTGCCTGGTTGCCAGAATATGTATTTTCTAAATATTTCCAATGACGATCTATATTTTAGTGACAGCTATTATTATTTACTTCATATTTTAATTTTTAATTTTGTTTAAAATGTGTCTTCTCTTCTTTTACTTAATTCAGACATAGATTTATCAATCTTGTTAATTTTTTTAATGAATCAAGTTTTGCTTTCACTGATTTATTTTTATCATAAACATTCTACTTTTAAATTTTAATGTTGTCATCTACAGGTATGTTGGACCTCATGCTTTTTTTTTTAACACATTTTAGTAAGTATTTATTTTGCATATATAAAAAGCATTTTAGACAGTAAAACTTTTTTCCTCAAAAAATTCATAGTGTAACAAAATATGCATGTATATATATATTTTTTGCTGAGACGTTTTCTTTATTTACAATATCTCCTTTCCCAGGTTTCCCTCCAAAATAAAATAAAAAAATAAAATAAAATAAAAAAACCCAAAAACTAAAACAAACTCCTGTTCCCTCCCTCCTCCCCCTGCTCACCATCCCACCCCCTCCTGCATTCCCCTACACTGGGGCACAGAACCTTCACAGGGCCAAGTGGACTTTATTCATAGCTCTCCTGTGACATGCATAGCAACCTGAGGACTACATAAAAAATGAAACATGGAAATATAAAAATATTGTCTTTATTTATGGCATATGAAGATATGAATAATTATTTCAACTATTTGTATGTATGTATACTTGTCTTATTGGATTATAATAGGAGCTATTTCAGAGAAAGTTAAATAATCTGTGCAAAGAAGTTTATTCTGTAGTTACTAGATAGAAGACTCTAAATATCTGGCAAGCTGATTTGATCTGCAGTATAGTGTAACTCTCAGATTTATTTATTAGATTTTTGTCTAGTTTCCTTATTTACTGATGAGAATAGGCATTGAAGTCATCTGGAAATATTATATTTTGTTTATTTTCAGTAGCACTTGTGGTTTGAAATTGAGTGTAACAGTATTCGATGCACAGGAATCTACTATCATTATGATGTTTTCTTGATATATTACTTCCTTAGTATTGACATGTTTTTGTCTGCTTTAAAGTCTGGCTTAAAGTCTTCTTTTCTTGATAACCATAATAACTAATCCTTCACGTCTGACCCATTTGCAATGAATATCTTTTCTTCTCCTTTTACATGTATTATAGGCATATGTTTGCTGATGAAGTGTGTTTCTTGCAGGCAGCAAAGAGTTTGTATTTTGTTTCTAACTGAACTATCTAGTCTATGTGGATTATTTGGAATATTAATAACATTTACACTGGTGATTATCAATGAAATAACTTGCCATTTTCTCTCTTTTTTTTTTTTTTTGATGTTTGATTCTTTCCGAATTCTCATTTGCTTATGCTTCTAGTGGAAATGTTCTCCAATTAACTAGTTGTTACTCTAAACTTCTGTTTTCTGCATTTAGAACTTCTTTTGTTATATTCCTCAACACTCACTTAGTGGCCATGATATTATTTAGTTACTGTTATAATGTTGCTGAAGATTAAACATCAATCTCAGGGATGCAACTTACTTAGTAAAAGTGACTTAAAGCAGGTAGTATATTATGAGATTGAATCCAGGATCGTATTAAGGATGTATTGTACATCTAAGTAACATTCTCCACATCACAGTGTATACACACTCACATACACATACACACACACACACACACAGAGACAGACACACACACACGGACACACACACACGGACACACGGACACACGGACACACGGACACACACACACACAAGCTTATAAAAATAGGTTTACATAAAAAAATTCCTTTTAAAAAGCATCCTAAGAGTTAATTATCTTTCTCCACCTGTCTTCTCTGGCCTAGCCTCCCATTCCTCTTCCCATGATGTTTTCTAGGGTGGTTTACAGGAAAGAGTGCACACTTGTTTCTTCTTCTGTTCTGTATTTCATTCCATGTTTTCTTTAGTCTATTCCATATGAAAGAGCAAAAGCTAGGATGTACTCACCTATTTTGTGTTTCTCTGTTGTCTAACAGCTGGTTAGAAGGAGCAGTTTGTAACCAGAACTGGATGAATGGGATGGCTTTGTTTCTATGCCTCATAGTACAAGTAGAAAGAGACCAAGTTTCTCTTACTTGGAGTTTTCTCCAGTTACATTACCTAATTGGAATTCCAGCCAGGACTGGCACTAAACTCTACTATGCCAGTAGATTTTCGGTGTCCTGACAAAACCAAAGAACAAGAGAAAAGGTCAAGTAAAGAACAGTGGGTAGAAGGGTAATAAGAGGTTGCATTATATCTGCCACTAGGGATTATGGGCTTTTGAGACCTAGCACCATCATGTCATTATAATCATACATGTCTTAACTGTCTCTTGTCACTATGGGCTGTTCTTCAAAGGAAGGTGACTTTCACTCAGAACCTGATACCCAAATAACTTGCCTTAGTAGCATTTGACTAGAGCCACACTGGTTTACAAATGTGGTGCTAGCTGGAATAATGGGGTGATGTATGAATGGGATGGATTGGATTCTATGTAAAAGGAAAATGTAGAGAGTTGCTTTCCAAGCTGTCAGCTCAAGGTCAAGCTTCTCAGGATGAATCTGAGGTAGAGTGCCATGTGGCTGAGAAATGGAGAGTACTCATAAAGATCAGCATCCCATGCAGCTCCTACGCCAGCCCATCCGACATCTCCTCTCTTCTGCATCTGTTTTTGTGCTAGTTTTTCTCCATGACGTTACTTGCTCTTGCCTCCAATTCCTTTCTTCTGCTTTGCTATCATGGGCTTTTTGCTAATGTCCATTTTTCCAGTTCTGTTGCAATAACCAGAGGCTGTATGACTCTCCAAGTCTCTGTCTAATCCTGAGCCTTCATGCTGCTTCTTAGCCATCCACCTCTCTGAGGGATCTGCTTTCTTGTTTCTACTTTAAGCTCCCATGAAGTTAAAAATGCTACTTTTACTAATCCTCCATCTTGGCTTCTCTAACTGCTGTGTGTTCTTGGCAAACATTTTTCAGGCAAAAGATGGGTGTGCATTCAGTTAACTGTTTTGTTGGCAGAAATAACTTAAATGCTAAAGTTTCTTTGTTCCTGAAGATGGGAGTGCTTCTTCACTTAGACAGTAGAAAAAGTAAAAATCAACCTAGGGCATTAAAGCAGATAGTTTGATGTGGAATTGAATCCATATCTTGTGTATATTTAACATATGTTGTGTCTCTGCTTTACTACATCCTCAAATCCTGCCCATCATCACTTGAAAAGGTAGCTTATCATACTTTTTTTTTTTAATTTCAAAGCTGATAAACTTTATCTTATACATCAGAGTTGGATGTAGTTTTTCTTTTTCTTGATGGGAGTTGGTGCCTCAGTGTCAGGACATATATTTCATTGTGTAGTGTAACAGGTCTCCAAGTCAAAATACTCCTGCCTCAGCTGTTCAAGTGCTGAGATTACAAGTAAATAGCACCATGCCAAATTTGCTGTTTCTATTTTGCAGAAGGAAAGTTGGAAATGTAAGGAATGCAAGTCCAATTGACCAGAAAATACAACAGTTGCACATAACTGGTTGTTTCACTCAAGGGGGTGGGACAACTTATAAGGTTAGATGTACTCTACCTAGCTCGGTCTGTGTTTGTTGCCTGTACTGAGTTTATAGCTAAGCACGATAGGCTACCCCTTGCTCAGAAAAAAGCTAGAAGTCAAACCCACCTGCATTGATCCTGGTCTACTGGCTTTGGTTTAGTCACTTGGGATATAGATTAGCTCAATTACCTCTTAGGTGACATGTAGGTTTCCAGGACAGGTTTAAAAATATGCTTCTTCCCAAAAGAAGACTTGAACATACAGGATTCTTGGTGTAAACTGTCAACATGACATTATGTAAGATTTATAAAACACTGTGAAGGTTGCTGTGAGGCTGTAAAAGCTCCTCAATTGCCTTCTGGCTCCACTGATCAGCCTTCATGCTGTGAGGAGACAGAAAGGAGAGCTGTCCTTACCCCAGGTATGTGGACCCTCCTAACTGTCACTCTGGACTCAGATGAGAGTATTCCAATTATAGGAATTATTCTTTATTGTCTAGGATTTTTATAGAGAGTACTTTTTGTCCTTTTGCAAGATGGCAGCACTAGATTAAACTTCTCTGTTGGGATTTTATTATAATCTAGCCATACCCTTCCTCTTATCTTAAGATATGGAAGATAAACTAAAGAAAATTATTTCCCATTTTATTTTTTCCCCATAAGAGATTTCTACCTTTGGAGCAAAGGTAGGGTCTTTCTTTTTGCCTCCTATTTTTCTTACACTGAATAAAAGATTTCAGCTTAGGTATAGACTGTGTCTAAAAGCAACTTCAAACTTGCTTTTATTCTAGAAACAAATGCTTTTATTCATTCTCTAGTTACAGAATGTCTAGTTAGGATACTAGCGGCAAGCTTATGTTCCTTTTGTTGTAACCTAATATATACAGTCAACAACTCCTTCAGTGCCTCTATCCTTTGACTAGAGAGGTCAAATATTTATAAAATTTAAAACAATCTCTTCCCCTACAAAAGAATTCCCATAAAACAATCCACCATGCTGTTGATGGGCATGCCATAATGTTAGATGGCAAAAGCAAAACTCAGAACAAGAAAAAAAAAAGATCAAGTGAGAGTCTGGAATTCCTTGTGAGATTAAAGCTGGTGTTTTTGTTTCTAATTATATGTATTTTACTCCTTAAAGTGAAACCTCATTTTTGAAAATCCAGGTGGCTGAAAGTGAAAGTTGCATGCCATTTAGATGTTACATAGCATTCCAAGATCTTCCTTAAAGCTTTCATTAAGCTTTTCTATTGCAGCAGAGGCACACAGTGGAAAGAGACACTGAAATACTTTTATATTATCCTTTGCTGCAAAAGTGAATTATGATCCTCACTCCTCATAAGAGCACTTGAAAACTGGTGTAGAGAAGTACAGGCTATTTCACTACCAGATAAAAGTAACTTTCACAATGATCATGAAGTCTACGTTTATCTACACAAGATTTGAGAACAGAGCATTTATTTCATTTATGCATTTTTGGTTTTGTCTTTAGGGATTGAAATCAGGGCCACACACTTGCTAAAGTGTATACGTTATCAATGACTTATGCCCTGAAAACCTGTATTATACTTTTCTTTAAAACTGTGCCCCTAGTGGCTCATGAAATATTCATTAATTAGCATACAACTCTATTATTATTTTCTTGTTAATATTTTTAGCTTAACAATACAAATAAATAAAAGTAGAAAAATAACTATACTAGCCTAACCAGTGAACTAACTGGCATTGTTGCTATTCTGAAGTGGGTGTTGGTAGATCTGGTGGGGCACTTTCCTTATATCAGGAGCACTCAGAAAGGGTCATACCTCACAGCATGATGGGTAGAAACAGTCAAGTGTGGATGGGTTTCTCTCAGAGAGGATGTGGCTTCACTCTACTTATTTTCAAGTGGCATCCACATAGCATACCAAGGATGACAAGCACCAAATACAAAGCCAGACAGAAGCAATGCCGTTTGATGTGAGTGACAGGTACTTCCCTGTGCAGCAGACATATCCAAAATGGATTAACGTCTAAGCCAGGCCCTTTCACCTGTATCCTCTCCTGAGAATTGACAAAGCAGTGTGTGGGGCTTGTCCCTAGACCTGCTGACTCTTCTGCCACCTTTGAGGTGACACCAGTTTCTGATCTGAGAGAGCATGTCATTTGGGGTCAGTTGCTGTGCCATTCGGTGATATCTTATAAGGGATTCCCCGTGGTAGAGGAAGAGGGAGAAAGAAAGAGAAAGACAAGGAGGGGGCTGGAGACAGTTCAGTGTGGCCTCTTGGTAAATGTCATCTATGCCTTTTTTACTGATAATTTTCTTTGTTACTAGCTTTCTATATTTCTAACAAAAACTGCCTTAATTACACAGTCTGCATAAAGCACATACTCAGAAGTATGAGACTCACAGATAAGAATCACACAGCATTTTTGTTAGTCCAAGTCCTTCTGGCCTTTTCTGATAGCTGGGTTCTTACCATAGCCTTCAGGGCGTGTGCAGCTGGGGGCACCCAGGACCAGGCAGACCTTGTTGGTCTTCAGTAATTCTTGCCATCATCATTCTCATGACTTACTCCTTCATAAAAGATGCTTCCTTCTGGTAACATCCCCAGGAATTCATTTCCACCTCTGATTGAGGAGGGCATGGAACTGCTCCTCCCTGGCTGCAGATGAAGCCCTAATAATGTGGTTAAGCTAACAAGGAATTTCCATATGTTGGACATTGTATTTGTCTCACTATTGGTCGGGGGTTTTACAAGCCTTTTGTGGCTTTTCCAGATTATGGCCCTTACTTCTGACTGTGAGTAAAAAAGCTTGGAACCCTATGTGCTTGTTGGCTCTGTACAGTGACCCAAAGAACACGAACAATACCATAAAATGTATGAAGTAGCAACAGAGAGGAGAGACAAAGAGGCCTTTCGTACATCCTATCCTTGGTATTCCTGTGGTATGAGGCTGTTGGTTCCTCCCATTATTTACGTCACTATGCAATGGCTTTTTCTTACTTGCCTATCAACTGAACTCTCATATCTTTTTTTTTGATTTATTTATTTATTTTATGTATATGAGTACACGATAGCTGTACAGATGGCTGTGATGTGGGTGCTGGGAATTGAACTCAGGACGCCTCACTCGCTCGTAGCTGTCTTCAGAAGCACCAGAAGACGGTGTCAGATCTCATTACAGGTGGTTGTTAGCCATCATGTGGTTGCTAGGATCCAAACTCAGGACCTTCGGAAGAGCAGTCAGTGCTCTTACCCACTGAGCCACCAGCCTGAACTCTCATATCTTTAATGATATGATTCCACTTCAAAATAATCTATCATTCATTATTAATTGGCAAGTGCACTAAAACAATGGATAAAACCAACTATAACCAAACATCATGAACAGTAAAAAAAACTTATAATTAGTAATAGTAATAGAAAGGTAAGTGTTTTGAAAACCTGCCTCAAATCAGCTAGATTTCCCCCTTTCTCTGAACTGAAGAACTGTCTACATTGTGGCTGTTCATTTTAATTTATTGATGGTAAGTAAATGAACATTTAGGTCCCAAACCATTCTAAAGAGCTCATTCCCTTAAATTTCTAGGAAAAAAAAATCCACCACCTTTGACTTAATTTGAAAATCCAAGCATGAAAACAATAGTGTGTGCAAGCAAGCCACACAGCCCCAATGTCATCAGCCCAGTAGTTCTAATGGCATCCGGAGCTAGGAGGAAGAAGTAAAACTGTTTGTTCCACTTTGTGCCGAAGTCTCTTTGCCCGGCTGATTTTTCTTTTCCCTTCTGAATAGGAAAGCAGAGTTAGCTCTGTCATATTGAGTCAGTTGGTAATGGGGTCCTCCAGGCGTGGAGGAGATAAAAGCCACCACCTGCCTTGCCTCCGCTTCCCCTGCCCCATTTCCCAGTCTCCAGTTGTCTGCACAGCTGCTGACAGCCAGTCATTGTTCCACTTCAGAGCTGTCAGGAGCTCAGCTGTCCCAGTCTTAGCTTCACAATCGCTGTTTGAATGCAACTCTTGGGTGGGTTTTGAGTGCACCTTGGCCATGACCCCTCGCTGGGCCATGTGCCTGTCTGAACAGAAATAGCTTGTGTGTTTGACATATGCCAGGACCAAGGGGGAGCCCAGACAACATTCCCAAGAGGCAGGGTTTTTTTAATCAAAGATGAAAGAGAAAGAGTGTACAGTAATAAACTATTTGGCATGGGTCAATTTGAGGCTGCAGAGTATACATTCACATCATTGTGAGACTAGAGACCTCTTCTCTTTAATGTTGCCTAAGCCTGGCCAATAGACCTTTTTGGCAATTGTCATTGCTCAGAGATGGCACATGACTTAGGTCAATAAGAGTCCTGGAGACTCGTGCACAGATCTACACAGTAAGCTACCTCAGCATTCCTCATCTCTCCCTCCCTCCTATTGCTTTCTTTCACAATGGTGGATATTGAAACCAAAACGTTGTACATGCAAAGACAGAAGTATTGAGCTAGACGACGACGACGACGACGACTACTACTACTACTACTACTACTACTACTACTACTACTACTACTACTCAGAACACCTCTAGATAAAAGCACCTTCAATTTCTTATAAGTTCCAGAGACTCCCTTGAGGCTCCAGTGCAGCTCCCTGGGTGTCCTTTCCCTTCTGTAGATGTAAATCCCACACTCCTCCCTAATGAAGCTCCTGAAAATGTGTTAATTGCTGTCCCCAGCCTCTTCCTACATCACCAAGCTAAGCAGATTGGACTTCCTCCTGTAGGCAGATGGAATAGAGATAGTGAGCACTCTGTGAAAAAGGAATGACAGTAAACTAAAGCAGGTCGTAAATAGACAACTCATAGTTACATTCCTCAGGAATCTACCCCAGACTCTCAAGAATATTGAAACTCTTGATCACACCCATCCTCTGGACTACACAGGGTATAGATTACCTATTTATCAGATTTGTCAGGTGTTTGAAAGTTGTGTAGTCCAATCTGAATGCCATACATTCATGTGACCAGCAAATACTTTTTAATGATGCATCATGTTATAATGACCACCTTAAATTGTGCTTCTCTTTCCCCTGGCTCTCTGATATGCCTTTGGGAGAGAATCTTTTGTAGTTCCCTTCATAAGGGCATCAATCTTACCAAGCTTAAAATTAAAATACAAGGACAAGTGGCATTTCCTTTTCCATTTCAAATCTGCAGTGTGGTGAGAACATTCAGGAAATTAAAATACTGTCTTTAAAGCTCTGCTTTTATAAGGATGAGAAGAAAATTGCCACACACTAGCATTTGTCAACTATCAAGAATTTTATAGTCTAAAAATGTTTGCCAACATTTTTCTCATGTGAAATGTATTATACACAGTGAGTAAAAGCAAACATGGACATTTTATATGTGGATCCTTTTAATAACTTGAAGCCAGAATAAATGATCAGCAAGGCTCAGGGTTAATAATAGGCTCAAATGACGCCTTAAAGTCAGCAGCAGCCCTCTGCATTAAGGCAGTGATTTGTACATGTCTCCTCTTACTGTCTTGACAAAACAAGGATTGAATTCTAAACAGATGGATCCTCAGTGACTTACGTGTGTGTGCATATATATTTATATATACATATATGGTTTTATAACATATATCAGTGTATATTTCTACATACATACACATACAAGCTATTGATTCTTGAACTCCATATTTCTTTTAAAAGTTATATCATACAAAAAATTTCAATAATTATAGATTGAAGCTATCTCAGTATATGCAATCACAGACCTATTTGTCATAAGTCAAGATTGTATAAATCAGAGTTTATATAGTCTATGCCACTGATGAGTTCTGTGATATAGAAGTGCAATATTCAATATGAAGAATCTTAAGTTCTTCATTTTCAGAAGAAAAACCAACTTCTGTCTATTTTAAAGTCATAATCTCAAAGGTGTCACACAAAGTCTTAGTGCAACTTTAATTTATAACAATTTCAAGAATGTTAATACTATTAACTTATTTAAATGTTGTATGATTATTTAACTATGCAAGCCTTTTTCATATTTAGTGTTTAAACTTTTATTACCAGTTCCTTTTTCTTTCAAGTATTTTCTTTTTTCATTCAAAATTTGATTTATTTTTCCTGAGGAACTAGAGCCAAAATTTAAATTAAAAATTCAATATTTAAGAGTGATATAACTCTCTATATATGAGAAACTTATCTAGTTGAAAATTTAAATTACTTTTTAAAGTTTGTACATTTTTACTACTAACATTTCTAATGTTGAGCACTATACTATGAGTATTGAGATGTATCAGACAGAAGTCCAATCTTTGCATGTTTGTTTCTTGTCCTTTTTCTTACTTGCTGTCATTTTCTGGATACTGCCAATCTCACATACTTTCTTACCCAGCCAGGAGCATATGAGTTTAATTTCCTTGCCAAGTCACAGTCATACACACTAATTACAAATGTCTGTGCCTTTAACATTGAATTTATTCTTTAATGTAGGAAATATAGTTGGCTAAGGCTAAGGACACCTAATGTAATTGTTCACTTTTACATGTCTTCATGTTTTCACATAAAACCCAGGGACTGATATTCATGGAAAACATGAGCCCCTCTGTTTTATTGATAACATTTTGATAAGAAGTATAAGTTCCACAAAATGCTTCTAAGAAAACATGTGTTAGGAGCAAGATGTCTTTGTGTGTATGTGACCTTGGGTGCCCTTGAACAAGCCTGTGCTAGCCTGAAGAGAGCCAAAAGCATAAACTAGACATAAAGAGCTCTAAGCACACACTGTAGAAAGCAGTAGCTCTTTGGAACCATATTCTATTTGGCAGAAACAAATGCCGACTCAGCTCTTTCATCATTCATCTCTGAGTATATTAAATTTTCTGTCTTGTCCAAGGTGTGGATCTTTTTGTAAAAATCTTCCAAGGTGAAGTCTTTATGTCTGCAAAATACAAAGTTTATAAGCTTCTTTCTTAAGAACAAGGGCAGTTTATTTCCTGAGTAGTAATATAAAATTTTTATTGGATATTTCCTTGGTATATATGCAGTATTGTAGTAGACATGAAGAAAATAACCACATTGCATCAGAGACTACACTCATGGTCTCTGCTTACAGTGTTTCTTGAATATAAGTGTCTTTCTTTTAGTAATTCTCATGAATAGACATTCCTAACTCTTCCCTTCTCTTAATTCTTTAGGTCATAGCATGGCTTCTAGAACACAGTCATGTACTTAGATAAGGGTATAGGAAAAGACAAAAAAGAAGTAAGGAAGAATAAAAAATAAAGACCATTGGGATGTGACAGGACATCATAGACAAATGATTTACAAAAAGACCAGAGAATGAAGGTTTTTTTCAAGATAACTGGAATTTTATTATGTTCATTTAATTTTGTTGGTAAGATAAAACAATTCAGAAAAATAAAAATATCCAATGTATGGTGCTAAATAAGAGTTATTTAACAAAGAGAGAACATTGATGAAATTATGTCACATAGATAATGAGACTCAGTTTTGTTTTGTTTATTTTTTAAAGGTTACATCTTGGATATTTGTTAAAGTCAGTCTTTAACTGTTCAGAATATTGGATATATTTACTGAATCAAAGTCAGTGGAATTTAAAAACTGATTATTGTGTCCAAGTTTTATGAAAATATATTCACTTATAAAACTGTTATTCAAAATAGTAATTTGAGTGTTATGTACAATCAATTTAAATGGATTTATTTCTTTTATAATTAGATAATTATCCCATAGATTCTATTGTCAGTAGCATATGTAAGTAGAAGATTACATATGTGTGCATGCTCATGGATTTGTCAATGCCAGGTGTTTTCCTCAATGTTATTCTTAAACCTGTGAGGCTGGATTCCTCAGTGAATATTGACTACAACAATTAAGCTAAGATTTTTGTCAATTGAACCTTGGAGGCATCCTATGACTGCCCACCAGTGCTGGGCTTACAGACTTATGACAATGAGCAGAGTTCACTTTTTTTATGTGGATGCTGACGGCTTAAATTCAGGTTCTCAAATTACGGCGTAGTCACTTGCCCACTGAATGGTAGTCTCATATCCAAATTAATCAACATTCTACTGATACATATATACATACATATAGTTTAATAACTGTAACATGTTATAGTTTAGAAACTGATGTATGGTTTGATATCTTACTCAGAATGCTTTGGCATATAAATAACAGTAACAAAATGTCTTATCAGAATCATGTCTACTATGCTACTAACAAGAGAATGAAGGTTTTAAGTTTTATGATCAAACATGGAAAGTGAAAGTCACTATGTATTTACTTAGGAGATACTGAGAAAAGAACTTTTGTTTTTTTTTTCAAAAACTTCCACTGATGAATATTAGATATAATAACAGCATCTGAAAATATCAACTAAAAAACAAGAGAGCCTGTTCTAATAGTAAGAAGGATGGGATTACTTTTCAACAAGTATCATTGTGTTTTATTGTCATTCCAAGTTTATGTCACTGTCATCAAAGTGATTACAAATGGTCACCAGTGAAAGACCTTTGTCCAAGGGTCATTCAGAAGGAGAAGTACACCCTGGATTGATCTGTTGGCTGTAATTTGTCTGGGGTTGCTCATGAATCTTATTTGGATACTTACATTTCATAGGGTCTAGAATTAATAATTCTGCTGTCCTCTTCTCTCAACTTTCCAAATCATCACCCAAAAGGATATTTTTGGAGATGCATGGCAAAACTTGTCAATCTTGGGAGGTCACATCATGTGCTCCAAAAGAAGTCTTGCCTCCTGTTATAGGTTTGTCACTTAAAAGAGCCAAATAAAAAGTGGAAAGCAAAAACAAACAAATGACTAAAAGATGAGTTTTTCAATGTGGTCATACTGGCAAGTGGAGAAAAAGATCCAGTAAACCCCTACGTCTCTCTTCAGGGTCCTAAAGTGAGATTAAGCTTTAAACAACCAAGAATATTCTCAGCTATGCATGGATCAAGGTGTTAAACCCCCACCACTGACCTGTCTTTCTCTGGGCTTCAGTCTCATCCTGTAAGGTGGACTGACAAGTTGTTAAAATTGTGTAAATCCTCATTCTGGGAGAGAAGTTCTCACCCTGTCTGGTGCATTTCCTTTTCCTAGTCTGAAATTCTTGAGAGAAATTCCCAATTTCTTTGGGGTCTATTATTTCAGTAGTCTGATGGTCAGATTGAGAGCCTATTGGTATCTTTTTAGAATGTCTTCATTTCTAACAGGTCCTTTACATATTTCATCTAGAATACATTTAAGGCATAGAAGCCTGGACACATTGCCTGGGGCTCTAGAACAGAGAAAAGTCTGAAAGCAAAAGCAATGCCTGAGGAAGATTAATGCAGGTTAGAACAAATAGTAGAATTTTAAGTCTTGATCTTTACCTATGTGGTCTTATCTGTATGATCTATATAATCATATTGGTTTCTTGTCTTAGTGAATACTATAGTAATTAGATATGCATCATTTTGCAAAGTGAAAAGGCCAGTCTGAAATAGGTACATGCTGTACATTTCTAATTAAATGTCCTTTCAGAGAAGGAAAGCTAATAGACACAGAATAAAAACTCGAAAGAAAAGGAGGAGGTAATGGAAGTCAGAGCATGAGTGCATTTTCAGACAGTGATCTACTCTCTATGGTATTGTGATTCTAGGTGACAATGCATTAGATGAACTGTATAATGCAAACAGTGAACTTAGTGTTGTGGAATTTAATTAGTAATAATGTGTCAATATCGATTCTTTTCAAAATGTGTGTGTGCATATGTTATGCTAGTGTAGGTGTTATGGTTGTGTAGGAAGCTTCCTATGTGTTACATACATGCGTTCACATGTATGTGGAACCCAGAATACAGCCCTGGGTGTCATGTTCAGGAATATCTTCCACTTCATTTAAGGTATGATCTCTGATTGACCTAGAGTTCACCAGATAGGCTAGTGTTGCTGTCCACTGAGCCTCAGCAATCCTTGTGTCTCCACATCTGCAGAACAGGGCTTGCAAGCATGTGCCCCCACACCCAGAATTTTCAGATGTGTTCTGGAGTTTGAATTTAGGTCCTCATGCCTATAAGGTAAGCCTTTTACTGACTGAGCTGTCCCTCAGCTCTGGGTAGTATTCATTATATACATAGTGCACAGCGGTCCTGAGCATTAACACTAGTTATGTTGGGGAAAGAGTTGTACTAATTCCGTACTTTTTCTCAATTTCTAAATAATTGAAAACTACATAAAAAGTGAATCCTGCTCATTTAAAAGAATACGTGTGTGAATCTAAATACCTATCTGTAAATTCGCACAAACCAGCTACTGAACACCCAGGTGAATGTTTCTGGGAATAATGTGCATTATGTAATCCAGTCTAAATTATTCCAATAATATTTCTGTGACAGTCTGTTTATCATTGAAGAATTATACTAGGTATGAGGATCCTTAGCAATTCTGAGACCATTATTAAATATACTTTGCTATATGCTGCATTGGCTTTATCTCTGTATTACACAAACATGACAAATATTTTAGCTAATCAACCTATAATTGCAGGGTTCCTACTAATGCAGACAACTGAACATTAAATATCAACTCACAGGCTAAAGCAGTTAATATCTAACCATGTAAAAGCCCCATTCCTAGTTTTAATTTTTTTGTGTGTTTTTTGCAATAGCACTTTAAAAAATAGTTTTTTTATTGATGAGAGAGTATGGTCTTCTGGGAAGGCCTTATTTTTATCAAAATATGTTCAGAACAATTTCTTTGAAGTACAATCATATACACAGTTTAGCCTTTAAAACGTATTCATGTAACAGCCTCCTCATTCATGACATTCACTCAGAATTTGAAAGTATTCCTGCAGAACATTGGTAGTATCTTATTTCTAAATATTTATTTCTTTTATGTGCATGTGTTTCTTTTATGTGCTTGTGTACAAGGTCTATAGGCACACAGGAGCCAAGCAAAGTCAGAAGCATCAAAGTCTGTTCAGATGGTTGTAAATCACCATGTGGTTATTGGGAACACAGGTCCTCTGTGTGAGCAGTTAATGCTCTTAAGCTCCTGCTAATGCTGTCCAGCTCCACTTGGTAATATCTTCTAAAATAATCTAAAAGATAAGACCACCTGATTCTCTCTAGTCACTAATAAGCATCAGTTTATCCTCCTCTTTTACAAAAGGGCAATGTGTCAGTGTTGATTCTTCTGCCTCATCCTCCCTAACATTGTGATTGTGCGTTGTTCTTCTATGCCTGGTTTTCCTGGTGCCTTTTATCAGAAGTATGCATGGTGTTTATTGATATCCACCCAATCATGGTTCAGTTCCTTTGTGTGTATTTTTCATCCTAGGACCTCTTTGTAGTGAGAATTTTGGATTCTTAAAAATCCCAGTTATGTTATGTGAATATGTCTTTGTTTTAGTCCCAGGTGTGGGATATGGGGCTGCTTCAGATTGCCCACAGCCATTAACACTGATAGGAGAGGAGTGATATTTTACTAGCAGGAGATAGTTTATGTTTAGGACTTTGGAGGAGGTATAAATGGGAAAGTCCCAAGAGGGCCTCTGGAGGCTGCTACTCCCCATGCTGCTATGGTTTGTTAAGTGGTCATAAGAAGAAGAATTGAACATCTTCACTACCCCAAGGAACTTGACACTCTTAACCAGCAGGAAGTTGTCTAAATAGGACTATGCTCCCTTTCCCTGCTAACCATCTTTCTCTTTTCCTTAGTGTTTGGGGGATTGGAGAGAATGGGGTGGAATAAGGGCTGGAAGGATGGTAGATAATAGAAAGAACCCAGTAAAATAGGGGAGACAAAGTATGCCAACACTCCTCTCTGCTTGAAGGGTCACACTGTTGGAAGGTAAATGTAAAATTAAATGTTCTGAAGAAACTGGAGACTTTTGTAATTTCATCCAAATACTTCTAAACTCTAAGTGGACATTTACAATCTCAAGAAAAAAAATAAGGAGGTAATAATAACATATTCTAAGAGCCATCTGTAAGCCTACATGATTTTGGTTTACTTAATCATATTCCTATCATTTTTAAATGATCTATAGATTTTCATGTGGTGGTAAAAAATGTGTTAGCTCCATGATTGAAAACATCTGGTAATATAAAATTGGGCATTTTTTGTGATGTCTGTACTGCTTTGCATGACTGTATTATGTTTTTAACATTCAAAAATCCAAATTGTGATTAAATGATACAAAGTTTACTTCTTCATAACTTTGTCTTCATCTTATGGTTTCCAGGAATTATAGTTGACACCAAAAATATTTTCTATATTACTCCTTGTCGAACAAGAACAAGAACTTGGAGCTAGTTTTAACAGTTTCTGAACAGCTGTCCTTTTGTTGACAACTGTCTCTACTATCTAAGGGACTGACCTCCTCACTTCCTAGAATTTATAGAGGGTCCTTACTTCCTTTAAGGCTGCAGGTAGGCTTGAATTACTATTCATGGAAACATTCTTTAAAGAAAAAAATTGACTAATTTTGCATTAGAGTGGGATGGGAATTGTTTTTAGAAACTCAGGTCTTCACAAATATGAATATATGATATGGTATATTTTTCATGGCAAGAAAATTATTTACACAATTGAAAGTTGCCCATATTGGTCTGCCTTAGTTAATTTGATAAATGCATTTTGCAATTTTTATTAAATACTCACTGAAGTATTTTACTTGATGAAAAAGTTTTGTGTGTGTGTGTGCATGTGTAAAGCTTTGAAGGAACTATTCTTCTCTTTATTAACCAAATAGAAAAACTGGCATTCAAAGTGATATACGTGTGTGTGTGCATGTGTGTATGTATCATATATGTAAATATGTATGCATATATATGCTTGATTTTCATACATATGATTATATACAATTTGTATTTGAGAAAGAGACAAGTAACTTTCTCTAAATAACTTTTATTTCTGGAAGAAAATTCGAAAAACATTGTTTAAGATCTTTGTGTCAAACACCATGTTGTAAAAAGTAACATTGGTATTTGTCAGTGGGAATTAACATTTGGACAATATTTTTTGCACCTTTGATTGGATGCACTTGACCTTAGAGTAGCATGACTAAAGTAAGATTTGTGTAGATTCAAAAAATAATGTGTTTCTCCTTTCCTTGGAGCTGGGCTGTGGTGATGATTGCCTTGAATACGGTAAACCATCGGGTCTGGATACCAGCACATGGACTATTTGTAGTTCCAGCTGTGTCTAGACTGGAGAACTTTATGCATCTCACATACTATAAAAACTGACATGAAAGCATAGGCTTAGATTTTTTTTAAGACCCACATTAGTAAGAGTTCTTAAATGTTTTATCCTCCCATGTAGCCTACCACCCACCAGAGAGGTAGTGGAAAGGAAAGGTTAATAGAGGAAAAGGGGATGTGGACCTGTTTAGAAATATTCTCTAGGGGTGTATCCAATCTTTATTTTCAGGATATCTGCAGTTAAATTCACATGAATCAGCAGTGGTGGCACTTGCAAACACCATTCATGAATCAGTAACAGCAGCTCGATCCAGAAGAAACAGAGACATTTTGCCAATCAGGCCCAAGTCTGCAGAATTGGCAAGAAGCTGCCAGAACACCACTAGAAGTTCTTTGGTGCATGTCTCTCTATAAAATCATGACAAATGAGCAGCAAAGATGGCAAGGCATGCCAATGCCACAGAGTCGTCAGTGAAGACCAGTGTCAACAAAGCCCAAAGAAGACCAGTAAAGAATAGTGAGGTGAACCAATGCCCAAGTGTTTTCCAATTTCAGTTGGGTTATATTCATACATTTTCCAAACATCATATGTTCTCTCAAGCATCTACTCCAGTGAAACATCACATTCTCTTTTCCCAGCTAGCTTCCAGAAAAATACTATGTGTCTGATTTCATCAAAACATCCTCTTATAAGTCAGTTTTCCAAAAAACAAAATCACATACACAGCTGATTCTCCAAAGAAACCAGAAATTTCCACTTCATGAAAGCACACAGGTAACAGCTGTTTGCTTTGTATGAGTGTATGTATGTGAATATTGTTGGACATAGCAGAAGGATGGGCAATTTTAGAGATCTATACCAACTGACATTAGGTCCAGACAGGTAGCACAAATGAGTGACTATAGGATATGTCTCTTTTGTCCCTCTTTAACTCATCTCGGCCTCACCCTTAT
>JADRCD010198040.1:0-25400 GCA_019843815.1 Montemys delectorum
CACACACACACACACACACACACACACACACACACACACAAGTCCTCTCCTTGAAAAAATAGGCCATCAAATGAAAATCCTAGTACTAGGTGTAGGCTACTTTTTTTGAGTTGTTGGTTATTGGCTTCTGACTGACCTCCCTCCTTTCAAAAAAAAAGATCCAATACATTATAAACTAATGCCATTACTCTTTGTTGCCCTCTAGAATTTGATGGAGACATAATATACTTGATTCAAAGGACATGTGGAAGTATCATTTATACTGCCTAACTTTCATAGTGCTAGAAGCTTCTGCTCTGGTGACTAAGGGAGAAACTAATCAACAGTATTACCTGCAAGTGAGCCCTGCAAGCTACAATAACTACTGGCTTGGCAAGATATGCCCACTGGTGCATTAATAGCAAACACATTATAGGGATAAGCAACCATCATTAATCAAGTGAAGAGGCTGGCTGTAGAATGAAAAAAACTTTACCAGCTTTATATCTGACATTTATTATGTATAGCATGCAGGAAAAACTAAAAGAGTAAACACATGCACAAATTCAAATAAATATCGGAGCATAGAACTAAACACAATTTATATTATGTGTGTTTTTCCTGCATGTATGTCTGTGAACTATTTCTGTGCTTGGTGCCTGCAGAAGTTATAAGGATCAGATTCCCTCGATTTCAAGTTACAGGTGGCTGTGAACCACTCTGTGGTTTCTAGGAACTGAACCTAGGTCCTCTGCAAGAGCAACACGTGCTCTTAATGGCAGAACCAATGTCTCCAAAGCAGAATTTTAGAAGAAGAAATATAAATGGGTGGGAAATAGTTTAAAATGACTTCAACAGCCTTATCCATAAAGAAAATGAAGATTAAAGCTATTTTGAGATTTCATATCATCTCCCTCAAAATAGCTATCATAGAGAAATCAATGGTAACAAATGCTGTTCTGGAAATGAGTAGAGGGGACACCTATCCATTGTTGTTGTAGCTACAATTTGCTGCAAACACTAAAGAAGTCAGTATTAAGGTTCTGCCAAAAGCTAGAATTATACCTACCATATGATCCAGCCATACCACTGCTGAGCACATACCCAAGTGGCTCTCTATCCTGATACAGACAGACCTGATTCTTTATGGTTTTGTTCCTCTATTCACAGTAGCCAGTAAATGAAACAATCTTGATGTCCACCAACTGATGGATGATGAAAATATGGTACAGCATACTGAAAACAGTAGAACAGAACTCAGTTATAATGAAAAATGAAATTATGAAATTCATGAGTTAACTGACAAAACTGGAGATAGTCCACCTGAATAAGGCAAGTCAGACCCAAAAGAAGCATCCTTAAATACATAATCTACTCAAAATGCCCCAAGCAACCTTTGGACTTATTTTATTTTTATAGTGCTTAGGACAAAGCCTAGAACTTTGTGCATGTGAAGAACATACTCTATCACTGAGATCCACTCTCTGTCTGCCAAGATGGACTCTGTGTCCATCTTTGCATTTAGGCAAGTCATGTTTAAAGTCTTGTCTTTTATTGCTTAACAATATATTGGGAAAGGACACAGAAAGATGAAGAAAAAAGAGAGTTACAGTTATCATGAAATCACATTATGTTGCTATATATTCTACATTTGTGAAAATTAATTTTAGCACCAGTAAATATGTTCTAGCACTTGTAAGACCTCTATGTTTACTGAGATTCTTTATATCATATTTTGGAGAAAAAGTGAGAAAAAAAGTAAAAGGAAAAGAAAGATAAGATATCACTTTGGTCTTGAAAAATCAACTAATAAGTTCTTAACTACCACATGGTTGCATATGATACATCTTTCTACTGAATGACGACATTTGCAGCCTTTATCATGGCAGCTTCTGAAATGCATTAAAATGTCCTTGAAAATGTTTGTATGTTAGCAGGCATTAAAATAAAATCACTTCCAATTAGAAGACAAAAAAAAATAAATAACAAAAAGAAAACAAACAAACAAACATAACCAAATAAAGTCCTCCAAACCTTCCTCCTGAGACTTGAGGTTCTTACTACCCAAGAGATTTGACCCCACTGACTTACAGTAGAGTTAGAAGACCCATGAGACTGAGTACTCTCCTTAGTGCACAAGAACCCTGAGATTTTTGCCTACCATACTGTTGGATGTGTACCCCCCAAGCTAGAGGGGGAGGCAAGGCTTCTTTCAGACAATTCATTGACACAAAACACATCAAGCAATGAATCAGCTTCCACCCTGTCCAGAGACAGGCTGTGGAAAAACCTCCCTGGAAATGAGGTCAGATATGCAGACATTTTGCATGCATTCTTCAAACACTGACTGATAATGGCAAGTTACACTTTGAGCACAGATGCTGTTCCACCATGTCAACTTGTAAGGCAGCAGCACCATCTGGCGCATGTTGTTATTACACAAGGAGTGAACACTGACAGGTACTAAGCTTTGCCATAGATTAGTTTCTTAATTTTTGTTTAAGTAAGCAGTGGTAATATCCTCAAATATTATAAAAAGAAATGGTCCCAAGACCTAATGCAGTATAAAAGGGTTAATAAGTAGTTTGTTAATCATTGAAATAAGGTTTTAATTCATATGATACATAAAATCTAAACCTAACACATATAGAAGAAAGGAAAAGAGCATCCAGTACTGCCTTCACTCCTTGCAAGTCAATGTAACCTACTATTTGGCCAAATGCTTTGTGACAAAACAATGTATAGCTCACAGTTTTAAGTGATGGCTATCCATTTAGGAGGGAAGGCATGGTGAAGAAGCTCCACTCATGTGGAAGCATGAAGTGAAAGAGTAGCCAGGTGGCTTCTTCTAAGGTGATAATGTACTCTATGGTCACCTTGACTTACCACTTGGCAGATGACTCATTACTATTTTCAGTACTGAATGCTGCCTCATCTCCTTACAGTAGATTATCACCGGAAGGCTATACCTGTATGTAAGACTACCCTCTTTGGTTCACTATTGGTTGTGATAGGTTCTTATAGCTTGCCTTTAAAAGGCACTATCTGTTCTATAGGATTGGTGTTTCTTTCCTCCCACCAGAATTTTAATATTTGATGTTGTAATGCGGTACATTCTAACTAGACTATCTGGACACATGGCAGGTAGACGTTTTGTCTTAGAGTCTCTCTGGATGCTTCTAGGGAGTCATCATGTTTAGTATTCAGTGGCTCAGCAGAGTGTATGATGCTCTGAATCCCAAGTACAACATAGTCACTGCTTCAACCAATTACAAGACCTATTTATAGAAAGTTAATGCCAACAAAACTGAGGATATATCATACAACAAAGAATAATGTTGAAAGCTTACATAAAGGAGGTGCTTGCCTCTATGGGACAGCTGGAAAATCTTGATTCTTCTAAATGTCTCTGTCATATTTATTATTTTAAATAGTAATTACTTTATTACATATTTACAATCATTTACTATACATTTCAAAATAATTCTTATTGAAAAGATATTATGTGCTAGCCAAGTCTTTTCTAGACTTATAGTGTCACAGATTTAAAAGATTACCATATACTTGCACTTAGCTAAGGTTAAGTACTTTAGTTTTATAGCAAGTAATTTAGCAGAGCTTGGACTCAAACCTATGCCAAACATTCCAAAGACCAACACAAATCATTTATAGCCAGACAGAGAATGGGAAGCAAGAATACAATAAGGAAGTGTAACCTCAACTCATCCTAAACAATTACCAGGGTTTGCTTGGTCAAGAACAAGAGAGCTCATTACAGTCTGGGACTTCAATATAAACAATGGAATCAAGGTAGGGATTTACATAGTTTGTAATGAACAAGGAGAGGCAAGCTTAGTACAAAGCAGGTAAAAGCAGGGAAGAGGCCCACTCAGAAGCCCAATGACAAAGAGAAGCTTACAGCAGCTTTGTTTAAAATTGGTGATAGATTAATTTTCCAGTAGCCATTCCATGTCTCCAAAACAAAGGATCTACTTTTCTGAAACTAATTCTAATTATAATTTTCCTTTATTTATTTTTTAAAAAGAAGATAGAAAACTAAAGCAAAACTGATTGTATTTCTATTTATATGGAATACAGATAGTCTTTTTTAATCATATATGATTTTTGGATGTGGGCTTTGATTGATGCATGTGCATTATGTTTAAAAAGTAAAATCACACATAGAATGAAAATAAGAAGTATCAGGTGGGTAGTAGATAACCATATAAGGCAGACAGCAAAGGCCTTCTTGAAAAGCAGACACATCTCCAGGGCCGTATGGTTGCATACCCACCATCCCCATCCTCTCCTTGCCCTGCCACCTCACCCCTCCAGCCACAGTGCAGTTGGAGATGGTCACAATGGTCTATTTCTTTGTAGAGGGATTTACCCTTAGGGATAACATTTTTAATTTAGGAAAATACATGTTAACATGTTTCAATCTTTGATAGTCTTTATGTATAAAATATATAATGATTTTGTAGTTGTTCAAGCAAATTATTTTACTTGGTTTTGAAATAAACTTAAATTCCATGCATAGTTGTATTCAGGACAAAGAATTTATAAGGAGTTAATGTTATAGTTATTTTAAATATTTATCAGAGATATTTTCTAGTTAACTAGATATAAATTTTACACATACATTTACATAGGTTTAGGAAGTTCTAAAAAGAAGAAGTCATAGAAATTCCTTATCTCTAGGTCCTAGAGGATTTGGTACTTTTGGTTTAACAAAATGTGTAAACTCAACTTTTCAATGTAAGGCTATAGAATATCACATATTATTTAAAATGTCTTGGAAATTTATAGATTGATAATCCATCACTATTATTCAAAGTAGACAGTTTGGTAAAAATTTGCATTTATTTCTTAATGCTTCCCAACTTATAAACTATATAATTCTTAATGGTAAATGAAACATGAGTGTCTTTACTTTTATTCTCCTTTATCTCCTCTTTTTTCTAATTAATTCACTTAAAGAGGATTTACTTATGTGTGGAGATATACTTTCTACATCTTTAAAACCAAGAAGTGGATGCAACCTACCAATTACACGGAGTATCTAACAGGACTTAGCTTACATTATTATAAAAGCTTACCAGTATCACTCTAATTGGGAAAAATGGCATTTGTTCTTTTCAGCAGTAGGTGGAAAAAACTGAAAAACAGTTTATGTTTCCCAAAAGTCTAATAGAAAAAGAATGGGGTTTATGCATTTTGTCCAAAACTCCCACTCTATGGAAACAAACTGTCTGTACAACTTGTTCTGGAGTTTTTCTTTTTGTTTGTTTTAAAAATCAATTATAGTAAGTATAGTTGTAGGAGAAGTAAGTAGGGAGGATGTTCTAGAGACATAAAATATTTTTAAATTCATTTGATCATGGACAACAAAGATAATGAAAATGTTATTGTGAATTCCTGAGAACTTGTGCAAAATATTATCACCTATCAGCACCTGATTTGTTGGTTTCCTGTCAATATGGTAGCTACACACAACTACTTATGGACATACTGCAGAGAAAATAGAGGTATGACTTGAATTGAAAGACCAACTTTTCCTAAATATCATTGAATCTTATAGAGTTACATCAGCATTTGATGGTAATTTCTTCTAGTTTGGTTTCTCTGTTCAACCTCAAGGCAGTGACTTAATGATATATGGATCTGTCTATATCTACCCACCCACTCATTCATTCAGTACTGTAGTGATACTTTGGAAATTTTAAGATAGGACCACATAGTAATAACTTTTATGTATGAGGAACCAAGAAACAGATATTTACACTTGTTTACAATACAAAACTATTGGTGGATTTAAGTTACAAAGCTTATCTAACCAAGTAAAATGAGGCATTGTTTGCTAAGGTGAGACTTGGAAAAAAAGGTACAGCATGTGGACAGAAGTGCCAAAACTGTCTCTAACTCATCATACCTTTAGCAATCTAGATGCATCTAGTGCAGACTTGGCATGTAAAAATTTAAGAGTAAGAAGTCTGGCTTATGGACAGCAAAGTAGTAGGTGCACACAACACACCTAAGGACATGTAAATACATGAGATTGCATAGATAATGGAGATCAAATGAAAAGTAATCTGGAATTGAGTCCTGAATAACATTTGAAGACAGAGCATCAGAGGTTCAAACACCTAAGAATAAGTCACAGAGATAATAGGTCACCAGGCGTATGTCTAATATCTTGTATGGACTCTGCTTCTAGAAGGAATCATAAAACTATGATGAAAGATTAAGATAATAAATGACAAATATGTAACAGCTTTGAAACTGTGAAGGTTGGTGCTCTTAGAGTAGTTTTGACTGGGTGGCTAAGTGGCTGAGAACCATCTTGGACAGGATTAATGGTGAATGTGAGTGGATGACTAACAGTTTATCTTTCACTTAGAAATACTCACAGATCATGGTTGTGAAGGAGAGCTCAGACACAGTGCCTAAGTTAGTTGTAGGCTCAAGATAAATGGTTTCCTTTTTAATTGTTTTCAAGGTTAGTATATTACAATACATGACAGTAAATATTTAAGGAAAAGCAATATGTAAACAAAAAACTGAGTTTCAGCTCATGAGAAGATAAGCACATTGAGACTGCTCAAATGAGAAAAGGGTAGGACAGGAATAAGATAAAGAATAAGGAAAGAGAATTGGCTTTAAACATGGATCAAATGGATATCATCTTCTTATTCTGCAAAGCAACAGCAGTAGAGATAAATATGTAATCAATGTTTCTGTTTTATTTCAAAACTTAAAGAATATATTTAAATATTGAGTACTTTGCAGTAAAAAGTGTTGTATATCTCTCACATGGACTGAGTATGTAAAACACAAACTTTCAACATGCACCCTATCAGCTCTGTTATTGGGTATCTATGGAGATATTTTTCTTTTCCGACAGTTTATCATTTAGAAATTTTTAAAAAATAATTTCATTAATTGGACTGCTTAACTTAAAAGTGTGCCTGAGGTACAAGATACAAAATTAAACATAAGAGTTAATTTGAATTTTTGTTGTTATGGATGTGCCACTCAGACTCTGCGTGACAGCAGTATTTGAGGCGAAAGCTTCAAGGAAGCCAGTCTCCTTCCCTGCATTGTCCCCTCGGCATTCCCTAACTCAGAAGTAGCCCAGATATGTGAACTTGTGTGCTAGGTATCCATCAAGATATGATTTATTAATAGCTAGACAATATTGGACATTGCTCTCTGACCTTTACCAATGTTCCAACATATTAGCTAAACCCTGGCTTGGAATTTCATAAAGAATGTTACCCATCTAGACTAATTGCCTCTGGTATTGTTAGGGAAATAATGAAGGGAATAGGGCATTGAAGCTTACAGAATGGGAGACTTATCCCAGGGCAAGATCAAGTAGAATCCTCATTCTCAGTCAAGTACTGCAGCTGAATCACTCCTAGGAATTAGCAAGAGACGAGTCTCTACTTGACCAGAAGATTAGCATAGTGGGCATTTTACTAAGGATGGGCGGGACCTTGAGCTGAGTATATGTGTGTGAGACAGTGTGTGGCAGTCAGCATTCAGCATTCTAGAATCAGTATTGAGCATTCAGGATTTGAGATTCGAGATTCGAGCCTCTACCCTCCTGGCTGGAACACTCGAAGCCCCCCCACCCCCTCCCCCCACGGGACTCTGGCCAGGCCCATGCGGCTGGAGCATGCTCAGAGCCCGGGGGTGCTGCAACAGTTCAGAGGAGATGGCTGCTGTTTTAGACCCAATGTGTTTCAGGTGGCCTCAGATGTACCTCGACAATTGAGCTGCCACATTTTTCATTCCACTTTTGCAATGACTGTAAAAGTCTGATGCCATTTTTAAGAAATACATTCAGATCCTACACTTCTTGTGTCATGTCTGTTTATCACCTGCCAAATTCCTCGACCAACTGGCCAGAACTCTCATCTCATGGAAGAAGGGCTCCCTGCAAGAAATCCCAGTCCGTGGCATGGATGGACTGCATTTCAAGAGAGAGAGACCAGTATTCCTCAGAACTTGATTATCAAGGGCTTTCTACCCATGCCTCCTCATTGCTTGTGTGACTTGGTGTGTTCTATATATTTTTATCCAATAGTAACACAGTCAAACATGTGCAGTTAATGTTTTATTCCTTCTTTGATTAAAAAATGTTTTGTCTTAACGATCTAATAATGTAATATAATAGGAAAGTATTTAATTTTAGCCATGAGGTTTTCATTTCCTGCCACACAATAAAATAAATACATATGAAAGTAATAAAATCATATAGAAAAGAGAGTTAGGCATAACTGTCTGACTTTAATGTTTTATGAGCCTATTACAAAAGCCTGTACTCAACAGAACTGGAAAACCTGGATGAAATGGACAATTTTCTAGACAGATACCAGGTAGCAAAGTTAAATCAAGATCAGATCAACGATCTAAACAGTCCCATATCTGCTAATGAAATAGAAACAGTCATTAACAGTCTCCCAACCAAAAAAAAAAAAAGCCCAGGACCAGATGGGTTTAGTGCAGAGTCTTATCAGACCTTCAAAGAAGACCTAATACCAAATACTCCTCAAACTGTTCCACAAAATAGAAACAGAAGGTACTCTACCCAATTTATTCTATGAAGCCATGATTACTCTTATACCTAAACCACACAAAGACCTAATAAAGAAAGAAAACTTCAGACCAATTTCCCTTATGATTAGCAATGTAAAAATACTCAACAAAATTCTTGCAAACCGAATCCAAGGACACACCAAAACGATCATCCATCATGATCAAGTAGGCTTTATCCTAGGGATGCAGGGATGGTTCAATATATGGAAATCCATCAATGTAATTCACTATATAAACAAACTCAAAGAAAAAACCATATGATCATCTCATTAGATGCTGAGAAAGCATTTGACAAAATCCAACATCCCTTCATGATTAAAGTCTTGGAAAGATCAGGAATTCAAGGCTCATACTTAAACATAGTAAAAGCATTTTACAGCAAACCAGTAGCCAACACTAAACTAAATGGAGAGAAACTTGAAGCAATCCCACTAAAATCAGGGACTAGACAAGGCTGCCCACTCTCTCCCTACCTATTCAGTATTGTACTTGAAGTCCTAGCCAGAGCAATTAGACAACAAAAGGAGATCAAAGGGATACAAATTGGAAAGGAAGAAGTCAAATTATCACTATTTGCTGATGATATGATAGTATACTTAAGTGACCCCAAAAATTCAACCGGAGAGCTCCTAAACCTGATAAACAACTTCAGCAAAGTAACTGGATATAAAATTAACTCAAGCAAATCAGTGGCCTTCCTCTACACAAATGATAAACAGGCTAAGAAACAAATTAGGAAAACAATACTCTTCACAATAGTCACTAATAATATAAAATGCCTTGGTGTGACTCTAACTAAGCAAGTAAAAGATCTGTTTGACAAAAACTTAAAGTCTCTGAAGAAGGAAATTGAAGAAGATCTCAGAAGTTGCAAAAATTGTCCATGCTGATGGATTGGCAGGATTGATATAGTAAAAATGGCCATCTTACCGAAGGCAATCTACAGATTCAATGCAATCCCCATCAAAATTCCAACTCAATTCTTCACAGATTTAGAAAGAGCAATTTGCAAATTCATCTGGAATAACAGACTTTACTGTTTTGAAATTCAAGAGGACACAATAACTCTTGGTTATGACATTCCTGTTGGAAGCTGCCCCCTAGGTAAATTATTATATCCATATTCCTGTTGGTTAGTAAATTTTATTTATCTTTTGACTTACAGCATTATAGATGAGTTTAATCAAAGAAAATCCTAGTTCAAGGTATAGATTGACTATTCAAATGATCCATTGACTAACTAGGTTTTTGGTACTGGCTGAGTAGGATGAAATACGTGCCTGAAGAATGACATCAAAGGGGACCCTGAATCCTCAGTCATCAAGACAACTAATAATTTAAAGCAATGCCTTAAATTGAAAC
The DNA here is from genome assembly GCA_019843815.1 of Montemys delectorum. NCBI lineage: Eukaryota > Metazoa > Chordata > Mammalia > Rodentia > Muridae > Montemys > Montemys delectorum. The sequence goes on from JADRCD010198040.1 coordinate 9,946, forward strand.
TATTATTTTAAAAATTACTAGAGTTTAGAGACCAGGAGAATAATCAGTAGCAGGACACAAGTATAACAAATATAACAAGTATAGTCATGGTTCCCATTATTAGCACTTATGTGTGTGTGTCACATGCATGGGGGCACACACACAAATCAAACCTTAACAACATTAGGATTATAAGGTAAGATAAAATACATTTTATATAACAGACAAGCTACAAATTTTATAAATACACAGAGGATCAGTCACAGAAGTGCATTACAAATTAACATGGAGACTTGGGTAGGAAAAAACTCAGTAATGTTATTTTCTTTAGCTCTTGGTATTATTTTGATTTCTTTAATTTTGCACTAAACTATGATTTATCTTGATTATGATCTTTCCTGTTTGTTTAAATTGTGTGGCCAGATGGGTGTCTCACTTGCATTGGCCTAATCTTTGCATTGTTAATTTACCAAGAAATAGCTGTCACCAGGGGTCACTGCGCCAGCAGTTTGTTCCTGCTGCCACAACAGAAACAGAATTTCCCTTTGGAAGCTCATCACCTTGCATACAAACAGCACCAAGACTTTCTCTTTGACAGAATTTATCCTCAACAGTCCAGAGAAGCAAGATAGCAATCTGAATCAGGAAACACAACCCCCCAAAAAGGATAAAGTCCATATATTTCTCTCTAAATCAGAGAATAGTGGTAAATGAGACAGCTGGGGGAAAGTCAAGTTTTTTTTAACTGTTAGATGTCTGTGTATCTTTCTGGATATAGTCTTAACCAGCATGTACAGAAAACAAGGAACTTTCTTAATTTAACTCCTAGAGCATATAAGAAATGCACCATTAAGGTCAGAGAGAAATCCTTTACAAGGAGGCTGTATTCAACTCAAAAATAAGTCCCAAGTGTATAAGATTATGGGAATACTTCTATCTTCTCCATCTTGAGGTACTCATCTTGATGAGTAGCAAGAAGAAAGGCCCATGGCTTCTCCTTTGCTTCATATAGTTTCCTTGTTGAACTGGGTAGATAACCTTAATCCTTATACCAGCAGGAGAGTCTCTCAGTGTTGTTGGTGGGTAGAGCTCTCAACCTCAACTAAAGACAGGATATGGCAGGAGAAACAGGGAAATTTGAGGTGGAGTTACTTGTGTCAATCCTCACAGTAAGGGGGGCATGGAAACTGTTTTTAGAAGAAGGACTCCCAGGACCAGGAACACTTGTCCATGTACTCTCTTTTCTGCTCCTACTCAAGGTATCAGGAGGTAGGTCTCAAAATAAGGCATTGACTTGCTCACCTTCACCATTCTTTCAAATGGACATAAGACAATTTTTGTGAATTTATAGCCTATATTATGAGCTTTGTTTTATTCATAAGTCTCATGGATGTTATAGTATTTTCTACCATTCTGGTTAAGTACTATATTGGTACATTCCTCATCAGCGTTTCTAAATATTTGACAGAAACAACTTAAAGGAAGAGGGAGTTACACTGGCTTATAGTTTCAGAAGTTTTAGTACATGGTAGCTTGTCCTATGCACTTGGGCAAACATCACTGTTAGCATGAGGACATCCAAAGCCTGTGGCAATGCATGGGTGGGTCCACAGACATGTTGCCAGGGCAACAGCCACCATATTCCCAGAATCCATTGGGCTCACCTCCCACCTTTACCTGTGGCAGCTACATCACAACCCATATATATATGGAACATTCCTCCATCTTTCTCTCTTTCCCCCTCCTCTCTTTCTATGCCACTTCCCCCTCTCTCCCTCTCAATTAAACCTCTTTTTTATTAGATATTTTCTTTATTTACATGTAAATTTTCCCTTTCCCAGTTTCCCCTCTAAAAAACAAACAAAGAAACAAAAACAAGAAGAACAAACCCCTGTTGTCTCCCCCTCCCCATGCCTGCCACCCCACCCTCTCCCACTTATTGGCCCTGGCATTCCCCTACACTGGGGCACAAACCCTTCACAAGGCCGAGGTCCATTCCTCCTATTGATGATCAAATTTGCAATCCTCTACTATACACATGCTGCCAAAACAATCAGTCCCACCATGTATAGCCCTTGGTTGGTAGTAAACCTCTTACACGTGTAACTGTTTGGCCCTAGTGTGGTATGTTCTGATGCGACCCACCTTTCCAACACATCATTTGGTGCCAAACTCCGGAACATGGCAGTTCGTGTCAGTCAGCACCGCTCCGCTGCTGCAGCGGGGCAGAGAGGTTTGGCCCCCTCAGCTGGCAGAAGCTGCTGCTTCTCTCTACAGTCACCACCACCAAGCTGCAGCTGAGCTGGAGCCGCAGCCATGCACCAAGGGATATAGGAACTTCTACCACGTGAGCTGCACCCTGCCTGGTCTATTGTGTGGGGTTAGCCTGTGCTCAAATCCACACTTACCCATTCAATACATGTTTTCTATTTACCAGTCTGCTATAATTCTCGCACAGACACCGGCATATTAATTAATAGGATCAGTCAATGGGAGGACTTCCCAGAGAAGGCTGGCCAGGCCTTCTCTGGGAACTACAGGGTTTGCAGTCAAACCTCCCAGTTGACATATGTCTTAGGACTTCTACCATTGGTTGCCCCTCCCTCAGAAGCAACTCTTGTTCCCAATCTTTTTCCGGGCTTTGGCTATTAACTCTTTGGTGCTCAGATTGTTCTCAAGGTGCTGGTAGGAATAATCCAATCACCCACCAATGGATATTAGAATGTCTTTGACCAGTATCTCCAGGTACCCCACTGGGATGTCTCCTGGAAAATATCAAGTCTTTAAAACTAATGCCTGACTTGAAGGCAACAAAATTAATATATCTCTGCAATAAGGTCTGGATTAAATATCAACTAGATCGAAATTCAAAATGGCCACTTAATGGCACCCTAGATCCAACTATTTTAAGGGATCTTAATACATACTGCCAGTGAACTGGTAAATGGAAGAAGGTTCCCTATGTTCAAGCATTCATCTATCTCCATTCCAATCCCTCCTTGTGCTCTTCTTGTTCCCCAACCCAACTTCTCTTAGCCAAGAAATCTACACAACCTCCTCTAGATGATGTTACAATGCTAGATCCAGCTAATGAACCACTCCCTTTTCACTGCAGACCTGTCTCTGCACAGCTGAAAACCCAAACTGCAGCCTCAGTTTCTCCTTCTCACCAGGATGCTCCAGAGCCTGCTAGACCTGCCTCTCCAAAGCCCTCCCCTTCTTCTGTGCCAGCTGTGGGCCACTCCAAATGCCCCACATTGGTAGCTACTTTCATTCCTCCTGTTACCCACTCTAAGGCTACTGCCAAACCTCCAAGCCCTTCCTCCCCAGAGACACCTGACTCAGTCCTACCTCTAAGAGAAGTTGCTGGAGTAGATGGCCTTGTCAGGGTACATGTTCCTTTCTCGCTTCCTGAACTTTCCCAAATAGAAAACAGACTGGGGTCTTATACTTCTAACTCTTCAAAGTTTACTAACAACCTACTTCCTGAGGAATGCAGACAAGTCTGGGAAGAGGCAAGAGTACATGCAGATGAAATACACTAAACAGACAACACATACCCAATTGGCTCTGAGACCGTGGCAGACTGAGATCCCCAGTGGAATTACAATTCTGCTGGTGATATTTTAGCCAGGGACAGGTTCATTATATGCCTTCTGGCCGGTCTTAGAAAAGTGGCCTTAAAGCCAGTAAATTTTGAAAAATTCCTAGAGGTTGTCCAGGACAAGCAGGAGATTCCATCTCAATTTTTAGAATGCCTTACGAAGGCCTTATTACAGCATACCAATCTGGACCCTGAAAACCCAGAAGGTAAGCAACTTCTGATGACCTTCTTCTTTTCCCAGAGCTACCCCAACATAAAAGATAAACTTCAAAAACTGGAGAGGGGACCCCTATCTCCACAGGCAGAAGTCTTAGTGCTGGCCTTCAAAGTGTACCATGGGAGAGATGATAAAGTCCACAAACAAAAATACCATGTGCTGACAAAGGCTGTCCAACCAGCTCCAGCCACTACCCCAGACTCATGGTCTCCTAAGACTCAGAGACCATCAGGTACCTGCTACAAGTGTGGTAAAAAAGGTCATTGGGCAAAATTCTGCCCTAACTTCCACAAGCCAAGAGGACCATGCCCTAGGTGCCATCAAGAGGGACATTGGGCTGTTGATTGCCCTTATGTTACACAGAACAAAGGGACATCACTCCCAGATAACCCTCCAACTGACCTCCTAGGCTTGGCTATGGCAGACTGAGGAGGCCTGAGCTCCCCTGACCCGACCACTGCCATCACTAGCAAGGAGTCCTGGGTAAATATCATGGTATGTAGGAGGTCCATCTCCTTCCTCTTGGACACTGGAGCCACTTACTCAGTCCTGATGGAGTTTTGGGGACCCACTTCTCCTTCTGGTTCTCCTGTTGTCGGGGTAGGAGGACAACCGTACTTCCCTCTCCAGACCCCACCACTTAGTTGCATTTTTAGGGGTGTACCTTTTATCCATTCCTTTTTGGTAGTGCCAACATGTCCTATCCCTTTATTCGGAAGGGATCTTCTAGCTAGGCTAGAAGTTTCTGTTTCCTTTGCTCTTCACATTCGACTAAACCCAGGCTCACCAGCGGTTCCTCTGCCCCTTCTCCTAGCCAGGCAACCTACTAACACTACCATGTTATTTCCTTTACCAGCTTCTCAGGTAGATCACTGAGTCCAGAATCCCTCTGTTGCTAAACACCATTCTCCTGTTGTCATCCAATTTCTGGACTCTACCAGGTACACACCCAAGCTCAATACCCTCTCTCTCTACAGCCTACTCCTGAGGACTTAAACTTCTTAAAATCTATGACTGCTTCTTGCAAAATCTGTCAGAAGTCTGACCTCAACTCAAGGTATCGTAGCATCCCTTTTCCTACCTATCAGGCTAGAGGTTTCCTTCCTAGAACTGACTGGTAACTTGACTTTACCCACATGCCCACTGTCAGGCATGCCAAGTACCTCCTGGTCTTGGTGGACACCTTCTCAGGGTGGGTAGAGGCATTTCCCACAACTAATAAAAGGCCTCAGACAGCCTCTGATCTCCTCCTCCAAGAGATCATCCCCTGATTTGGTGTCCCAGCCTCCCTCCAATCAGACAATGGTCCTGAATTTACTTCCCAAGTCTCTCAAATCCTATCTAAGGCCCTAGATATCCCCTGGCATTTTCACATTCCTTACCACCCTCAGTCTTCTGGTAAGGTAGAAAGAACTAATTGATCTTTAAAAACCACTCTTGTTAAGCTGTCACAGGAACTTCACCTTGATTGGGTAAAACTCCTACCCCTGGCTCTTTTCAGGTTACGAGCCCTCCCAAAGTGATCTCTCCCCATCTCTCCCTTTGAACTCATGTATGGAGGTCCAGTCCTAACTTCTGGTCTTTCACCTAAATACTCTCCCCTCCCAGACCATCAGCTTACCCCAATACTTTGCCACCTCCTTTCTCTCCTATGGAACTTTGCTGACCACCATCTACCTCTGCCATGCACTGTCTCCTGTCCACTACCTATCAACATTCGAGACCAAGTCCTTCTATCCCCTCCAGGTCATTGGCCCTCATCTCTTTCTCTCTCAAGTGGCAGGGCCCTTTTAAAGTAATTCTTGTGACCCCTACAGGTGCTAAACTCGAGCGATTCTCTCATTGCATCCATCTGTCTCACCTCAAACCTTTCATTCCTCCACCTAAAAATGACTCTTCTTCATACACATCAATCTTAACAGAACCATGCTCTGTTAAACTCCAGAGGACAACGAGACCGCCTACTTTGTCCTCAGTCCCAGAAAATGAGACTGCACTCCGGCAGCCGAGTTCGACCTCACTGGATTAGACATGGGTTTCTCATCCTCCCCCTGCTGTTCATTTCTATCCAGGGTAGCCCTTATATCTGGAGATTCGAGGTTCAAGAAACCCCCACAGATAACAAACAGTCTTTCCAAATAGAGTCAGGAAATAGTTCCATAGCCGGATGCCAGGAACCAATCCAAATTGCTATCATCCCGGTATCTGTAATCTCATCTAAATATTATGATCTCTATACTTGCATTCTCTTTGACAAGATAAAAGATTATTGTAGAAAATGGCCAGACAAATATGGGAGCTGCCCATATTGGTCTTGTCAAATACATATGCTAGGATCACAGATCAATCATTTCTTCTATCAACATTGCAAGACACTCTTTTTCTACATACAAGACTCATGGGATTCCAGGTGGGAGACAGGAGTCATTGGTAAGCTCTATCGTAAAAATCAGCCTGGGGCCCCAGTAAGTACCATTCATATTCAGAGAAAATATGTCTCAATTGCCCAACCACTGGATATCAAAAAAGTAGCAGAGATAATCAAATACTCCTCTGAGGTCCTTACCTCTTTGACATCACCCCTCATAAATGGCACTAACTTGTCATTTTGCCTTTTACTTCATATCTTGACCGTAGCATACCAACTCCTTATGGTTGAACACTTTAAGGAGTGCTGGTTATGTGTATCCTCGGAACAAACTCACAATTGTCACTTACAGTGTCTCTGGTGATACTGCCAAGTAACGTTACCTCACCCTTTGTCAGCTGCCCTGGCTCCAGTGTCGCCATGACTCCATACCTTACCTCTGTCCCTCTCTTTGGCATGGCAACCTGTTTTAAGGCCTCTGGGACTCATTCAGTGGGAACGCTGGGCTCCCTAGACTGCAATAGAACCATAACCCTTGATATATCATCTCTGCCACAATGCCCTACAATCCAAAACACGTCAATTCTTTGTGGCACTCAGGCATACCATCACCTACCTGCTAGCTGGTCAGGAGTTTGCACATTAGTACTTCTTTTCCCTGAACTGGGAGTAATCCAGGAAAATGAGCCCCTGCCAATCCCAGTTGTAGATATGATAGCTGCCCAACATAAGAGGGCAGTCCAAGTTGTGCCACTCTTGGTTGCTACAGGAATAGCCATAGGTGTTGGCACTAGAGTTGCAGGGATAACAACTTCTATGATCCAATATAATAATTCACTTCTCAGTTTCAAAGCGATTTTCAAAAAATGTCTGAAACTGTGCTTATTATTCAAAAACAGATCGATTCTTTCCCAGCCATGGTGCTTCAGAACAGACGGGGACTAGATATCCTGACAGCTAAAGAAAGTGGTCTTTACCTATTTCTCCAAGAAGAATGCTGCTTCTACGTCAACCAATCCGGGATAGTAAGAAATAAAATCCAGGAGCTACAGTCAGACATAAAAAATTTCAGAGACCGTGAGACCTCTAGTTCTGAGATTTTTGAAAACCCCATATGGAAGTGGACACTCCCATTTGTAACTCCTCTCCTAATCATCTTCCTGGTGTTATTATTTGCTCCCTGCCTCATTATTCTTGTTTCTACATTTCTTCAATGACAAATACAAAAAATTTCTAACCAAACTATCAATTAGCTCCTGTTACAGGATTACCAGCTGCTGCTCACAGATGAGTCAGTGTCCACAGAGGAACATGATGCGAACGTTTACCAAGTGGATCCCGATGGTGGGTGAAAGCCAGCTACCCCCATTGACAATGCCCTTAGACAGCATGAAGTAGCTTAAGAGACACAACGTCCTCGTTCCCTTTCACCATCAGCTTCCCCTTCCCTTTTTCTTTCCTTCTCTTTATAATATCAAAAAAGGAGGTATGTTAGCATCAGGACATCCAAAGCCTGTGGCGATGCAAGGGCTGGTCCACAGAACTTTTGCCAGGGCAACAGACACCATATTCCCAGAATCCATTGGGCTCATCTCCCACCTTCACCTATGGCCGCTACATCACAACCCATATATATACGGGAACATTCTTCCATCTTTCTCTCTCTCCCTCTCCTCTCTTTCCATGCCACTTCCCCCTCTTTCCCTCTCAATTAAACCTCTTACACGTGTAACTGTTTGGGCCTAGTGTGGTATGTTCTGACACAACCCGCTGTTCCAACACATCAATCATGATGGTGGGAACATGAGGGCAGGGAGAGACAGTTGTGAATATAGAAAGAAAACAGGGAGGGGAAAAAGGAGGTTGGGAAGCCAAGATAAGCAAAGACTTCCACAGTAACCTGCTTCTTCTATCTAGGTCCCATCTCTTCCAGTTTATAGAACCTTCCAAAATTATGCAATTAGTTGAAACCTAGCATTCAACATCCAAGAGTGTGCATTTGTGATTCAAACTGGAACAAAAACCACTAGTAAACTTCTCACTTAAAAAATATTGTAACTTTATACAACTTGAAGGAAATTCATCTTGGGACCAGCCAGGACAGGCCTCAGAAGCAGCAGAGCAGCTGGCACAGGGTCCTTCCTGTCTCCACATGCATTCAGGATCTAGGGCTGAGAACAGCCCTCTGTGCTCTGTTCCTACCAGGGGAGAGCTCCTCTCCAGGGAATGCTCTGACTCCCTGACTCAGAGGTGACTGTTTCAGGCAGGACCAGTCAGGACTGCACAGGCCTCAGAAGCTGCAGAGCAGCTGGAACAGGGTCCTTCGTGCTTCCATCTGCACCTTGGAGGTGGGTTTGTTCCACAGCCCTCTGTGCACATGGTCCTGCCAGGAGAGAGTTGGTCTTCCAGGAGTGCTGACATCCACTTACAGGCCCACAGGAGGGACAAGCTCACACCAGAGACAGCAAGACTTACTAACATCAGAGATAACCAGAATGCAAAAGGCAAGCGCCAAGAACCTTGCCAAGAGAAACCAAGGCTACATGTCCCCATCAGAACCCAGTTCTCCCACAACAGCAAGTCATGGATACCCCAACACACTGGAAAAGCAAGATTTGGATTTAAAATAACTTCTCATGATACTGATAAAGGATTTTAAGAAGGATAAAAATAACTCCCATAAAAAAATACAGGAGAATACAGGAAAACAGGTAAAAGATCTTAGAGGAAACACAAAAATCCCTTAAAGAATTACAGGAAAACACAGCCAAATAGGTGAAGGCATTGAACAAAACCATCCAGGATCCAAAACTGGAAGTAGAAACAATAAAGAAATCACAAACGGGGACAACTCTAGAGATAAAAAACTTAGGTCAGGAGTTATAGATGCAAGCATCACCAACAGAATACAAGGGATAGAAGAGAGAATCTGAGGAGTAGAAGATACCATAGAAAACATTGATGCTACAGTGAAGGAAAATGTAAAATGCAAAAAGCTCTTACCAGGAAATCCAGGACACAATGAGAAGACCACACCTAAGGATAATAGGTATAGAAGAGAGTAAAGATTCCCAACTTAAAGGAGCAGTAAATATCTTCAAGAAAATTATAGAAGAAAATTTCCCTAACCTAAATAAAGAAATGTCCATGAACATACAAGAAGCCTACAGAACTCCAGATAGTTTGGACTAGAACAGAATTCCTTCAGTTATATAATAGTCAAAACACCAAAGGCACTAAACAAAGAAAGAATATTAAAAAGAGTAAGGGGAAAAGGTCAAGTAACATATAAAGGCAGACCTATCAGAATTATACCAGATTTCTTGCCAGAGACTATAAAAGCCTATACTCAACAAAACTGGAAAATCTGAATTAAGTGGATAATTTTCTAGATAGATACCAGGTATCAGAGTTAAACCAGGATCAGATAAATGATCTAAATAGTTCCATATCCCCAGAGCAATAGAAACAGTCATTAATAGTCTCCCAAACAAAAAAGCCAAAGATCAGATGAGTTTAGTACAGAATTCTATAAGATCTTCAAAAAAGACCTAATACCAACACTCTTCAAACTATTCCACAAAATAGAAACAGAAGAAACTCTATCCAATTTGTTTTATGAAGCCACAATTACTTTGATAACTAAACCATACAAAGACCCAACAAAGAAAGAGAACTACACACCAATTTCCCTTATGAATAACCATGCAAAAATACTCAACAAAATTTTCACAAATTGAATCCATGAACACATCAAAACGATCACCCATCATGATCAAGTAGGCTTCATCCCAGGGATGTAGGGATGGTTCAATATACAGAAATCCATCAATGTAACTCATAATGCAAACAAACTCAAAGAAAAATAAAACACATGACCATTTCATTAGATGCTGAGAAAGCATTTGACAAAATCCAACACCCCTTCATAATAAAAGTCTTAGAAAGATCAGGAATTAAAAACCCATACCTAAACATAGTAAAAGCAGTATACCGCACACCAGTAGCCAACATCAAACTAAATGGAGAGAAATTTGAAGCAATCCCACTAAAATCATGGTCTAGACAATGCTGCCCACTCTCTCCCTACCTGTTCAATATAGTACTCAAAGTCCTAGCCAGAGCAATTAGACAACAAATGCAGGTCAAAGGGATATAAATTGGAAAGGAAGAAGTCAAATATCACTATTTGCAGATGATATGATAGTATACTTAAGTAACCAAAAAAATTCCACCAGAAAACTCCTAATCCTGATAAACAACTTCAGCAAAGTAGCTGGATATAAAATTAACTCAAACAAATCAGTGGCCTTCCTGTACTCAAAGGATAAACAGGCTGAGAAAGAAATTAGGCAAACAACAACTTTTAAAATAGTCACAAATAATATAAAATATCTTGATGTGACTCTAACTAAGGAAGTGAAAGATCTGTATGTCAAGAATTTTCAAGACTTTGAAGAAAGAAATTGGAGAAGATCTCAGAAGATGGAAAGGTCTCCCATGCTAATATATTGGTAGGATTAATATAGTAAAAATGGCCATCTGCTGAAAGCAATCTATAGATTCAATGAAATCCTCATCAAAATTCCAACACAATTCTTCATAAAGTTAGAAAGAGCAATTTCCAAATTCATCTGGAATAACACAAAACCCAGGATAGCAAAAAATATTCTCAACAATAAAAGAACTTCCAGGCCTGGCAGTGGTGGCACACTCCTTTAACCCCAGCACTTGGGAGACAGAGGCAGGCTGATTTCTGAGTTTGAGGTCAGCCTAGTCTACAGAGTGAGTTCCAGGACAGCCATGGCTATACAAAGAAATCCTGTCTCAAAAACAAACAAACAAACAAACAAACAAACAAAACCACTGCATGATATTAGTACAGTGAAAAGCAGGTAGGTAGATTAATGGAATAGAATTGAAGACCCAGAAATGAACCCACACACCTATGATCACTTGATCTCTGACAAAGGAGCTAAAACCATCCAGTGGAAAAAAGACAGCATTTTCAACAAATGGTGCTGGTTCAACTGGTGGTTAGCATATAGAAGAATGCAAATCAATTCACTCCTATCTCCTTGTACAAAGCTCAAGTCCAAATGGATCAAAGACTTCCACGTAAAACCAGATACACTGAAGCTAATAGAAAAGAAATTGGGGAAGAGCCTTGAGCACATGAACACAGGGAGAAATTCCCTGAATTGAACACCAATGGCTTGTGCTGTAAGAACAAGAATCAACAAATGGGACCTCATAAAATTACAAAGCTTCTGTAAGGCAAAGGACACTGTCAATAGGACAAAACGACAACCAATAGAGTGGGAAAAGATATTTTCCAGCCCTGTATCCTATAGAGGGCTATTATCCAATGTATACAAAGAACTCAAGAAGTTAGACTCCAGAGAATCAAACATAACCCCATTAAAAATGGGGTACAGAGCTAAACAAAGAATTCTCAACTGAAGAATACTGAATGGCTGAGAAGCACCTAAAGAAATGTTCAACATCCTTAATCAGGGAAATGCAAATCAAAACAACCTTGAGAGTCTACCTCATACCAGTCAGAATGGTTAAGATCAAAAATTCAGGTGACAGAAGATGCTGGGGAGGATGTGGAGAAAGAAGAACACTCATCCATTGCTGGTGGGATTGCAAGCTGGTACAACCACTCTGGAAATCAGTTTGGCAGTTCCTCAGAGAATTGGATATAGTACTTCCTGAGGATCCAGCTATAATCACTTCTGGGCATATACCCAGAAGATGCTCCAACATATAATAAGGACACATGCTCCACTATGTTCATAACAGCCTTATTTAAAATAGCCAGAAGCTGGAAAGAACCCAGACATCCTTCAACAGAGGAATGGATACAGAAAATGTGGTACATCTACACAATGGACTATTACTCAGCTATTAAAAACGATCAATTCATGAAGTTCTTAGGATGGAACTTGAAAATATCATCCTGAGTGAGGTAATCCAATCACAAAAGAATACACATGACATACTCTCACTGATAAGTAGATATTAGACTGTAAGTTCAGAGTACCCAAGATACAATTCACAGATCCCATGAAGCTCAAGAAGAAGGAAAACCACAGTGTGGATACTTTCGTCCTTCTTAGAAGGGAGATCAAAATACCCATGGTAGGAAATTATAGAGACAAAGTTTGGAGCATAAACTGAAGGAAAGGCCATCCAGTGACTGTCCCACCTATGGATCTACCCCATATACAGTTACCAAACCCAGATACTATTGTAGATGCCAACAATTGCTTAATGACAGGAGCCTGATATAGCTGTCTCCTGAAAAGCTCTGCCAGTGCCTCACTAATACAGAAGTGAACTGTCACAGCCATCCATTGGGCTGAGCACAAAGTCCCCAATGGAAGAACTAGAGAAAGAACCCAAGAAACTGAAGAGGTTTGCAGCCCTATAGGAGGAACAACAATATGAACCAACCAGTAGCTCCTAAGGACTAAACCATCAACCAAAGAGTACACATGGAGGGAACCATGGCTCCAGCCGCATGTGTAGCAGAGGATGGCCTTGTCAGGCATCGATGAGAGGAGAGGCCCTTGGTTTCCTGAAGGCTTGATGCCCCAGTGTAGGGGAAAGCCAGGACAGGGAAGTAGGAGTGGGTAGGTTAGTGAGCAAGGAGAAGTGGGGTGGCATAGGGGGGTTTCGGGGGGGTATGCAATGTAAATAAAGAAAAATCTAAGAAAAAAGATCTAAGAAAAAAAGAAGAAAAGAAAGAAATTTGTCAAGATGTATGGTGTCTTAGACACGGTTTCTATTCCTGCACAAACATCATGACCAAAAAGCAAGTTGGGGAGGAAAGGATTTATTCAGCTTACTTCCACATCATCAGTGGAAGCCAGGACTGGAACTCAAGCAGGTCAGGAAGCAGGAGCTGACTCAGAGGTTATGGAGTGATGTTCCTTACTGGCTTGCTTCTCCTGGCTTGCTCAGCCTGCTCTCTTATAGAACCCAAGACTTCCAGCCCAGGGATGGCACTACCCACAAGGGGCCCTCCCCCTTGAACACTAATTGAGAAAATGCCCCACAGCTGGATCTCATTGAGGCACTTCCCCAACTGAAGCTCCCTTCTCTGTGATAACTCCAGCCTGTGTCAAGTTGACACACAAAACCAGCCAGTACATATGGTAATAGAAGGCACTTAAAATAATGAATCACAATTCAGTGACTAGGAAGAAGATTGCATATTCTGATTTTTGCATGGTAGAATTCTGCACTTATACAGTGGGATCTGCCACTGTGATGGTAAACCTTTTACAGTAAATCATGTTAAATTTATAGTCTATTTAATTCCTTAATTTCAATGTCTTTCTCTTGTATGCTTAACTTTTATAATTCTTATAGTTATTAATACATTAAGTATGAAACTTAATATGATTAACCGACATTGTCAAACTGCACACATCATGTGTAGGACCATTGACGTCCTAGCCTCAAACTCTCCATCATAGCCTCCTTCTCTTTTTCTCCCCATTTCACTGTTCTTTCTACCATGCAGAAATTTAGGAATGCAGTGAATCTTGAGTAAAATTCCTTCTTGGGATTTAAAATAAAAACTTTATGTGAAGAAGTTTAATTATAGAACAGAGGATCTTTTTCACCTCTTATGTATTTGGTAATTTTTAACTGTTTTTAAAAGTGTTTGCCACTTTCTAATCAGATAGAAATATGTTAAATCTTCCAATAATTGGAACCTATGTATTTATTTTCTGGTTACTTGGCACAGTGACTTTTCTAGTTTGAAGGGAAATGTCTAAATAATTTACAAAAACTATATAATTCATAATTCATGAATAACAATTACCTTGTCCTCTTTTTAAAATAATTTTCTCTTTGTCATTAGAATTTATTTTAGGTCTCAAAGCTGTTCTCCAAACAAATTGGATAATTTTTAAAGCATTCTTGTCAATAGGCCTGGAATATTATGTTTATTTTTAACTAATTCTGCCCTTTTTTCATATCCCATATCAAATTTAAAAATCAATCTAGCCCTGGGAGATCCTGACCCAAAATCAAACAGTTATCTGCATGTTTAAAGTAGGCTCTGTTTTCCCTGGTATTTTCTATATTTTGATCCATTTAGCTAATATTCACCTTTGTAGATGATGGAAAATAAGTAGTAAGATTTGAAAATGCTAGAATTTTGTATTATATAGCATTATATACAGCCATTATATAGTCACAGACACTTTAAGAGTGTCCTAAATCTATTGTCTATCCTGGATAATGGCTTTTTACAATTGAAATAAAATCAAGCCGCAAATAAAATAGAAAACTTCACTTATTTCCATTCACAAATGAGAGCAGATGTGTGAACAAACATGATAATAAGCAAGTAAAGTGCATCATAAAATATACTGTGTTCATTTATTGTGACAACTGGGGTATAATTATGCTAGGAAATGTGCACACTTTAGTCAGTGAAAGTAGTAAAACTCAAGCACCAGGAGACCTTTCTCAACCCTGTGCTATTAAACTGCTTTGGAGTAGAAAGTAAACAGTCTAAAAATATGGGAAGAGTGATATGGGGTTGGTCAGACTCTCTTGTAGCCTGATAAATAAAATCTTTCTGTTCTTTACTCCTTAGTTGTAGGTATAGCACTAAAGGACATTTCCTTCAACTCCTAGGTAATTATAACTAGGAAATTTGTGTACTTTGTCAAGGTTGTTCATCTCCCCTTTTCCCTTCAATTAATGAAACAAAAGAGGAGGGGCAACCCAGTGTATAAAGGGTTCTGCTACAACTGCAGCCAGAAGAAAACTTGTAGAAAAATAAGGAACAAAATGACTAGAGAAGATAAGGCTGCAAGATGCTTAGTGGGTGCACGGACTAAGGCATTAATCTAAATCACTAAGGCAGTACAACGAATGTGTAATTTCAGGTTAGGAAACCCTTAGTTTCCCAGAGTGAACTGCTATTTTGAAAAGAGGAGTTAATTGAATTTTATGGCATTTTTAAAGAAAATTAAAATGCATATATTTTACTACCCTAATAGTTTTATTGCTACTGTGAGAGTTATGAACAGTGCTACATCAAGAAGCATATGCAACAATTCACTGAAGAGCACCAGAGTGGGTTTACATGGTTTCCTTTCCTGCCTTGGCAGTTGACAATCACAATCATAATTACAAGATTGGAGCCACCTGCTGACTCTGTGAATGGAACCACGTGGATCCAAATAAAATAAGAGCAATTCTAACATTAAAAAGAAAATGAGTGTTAAGCCAAATTGGCCTCCAGGGTCAGC
>JADRCD010198041.1:0-14189 GCA_019843815.1 Montemys delectorum
ATCTCCCTCTCTCCATCCTGAGATTACAAGCATCTACCACATGCTTTTAAAACATGGCTCCTGGGGAATAGACTCAGGTCCTTGGTTCATGCCAGGCAAGTGTAAGCACTTTACAAAGGCTGAGCTCTCCTTCTGGCATCCCAGTATTTTTGTGTGATGCCAACAGCAATTAAACAGGAAAAAATACATGTGGTTAACAGAGTCCATATGATCATGCGGCCAGGGGACTTGAGCTATGGTTGGATGAGATCAGGGGCCAGAACTGAAGTTCAGCTGCGCCAAGCTCACCGAGTATACCTGAAGCTCTGAGTTTAAAGATGTATAAACTGATAATGACCTTAAAAGTGATCCCTGCAATAGACAGCTAACTCACTGTCCTGTTCATCTGTCCCCAGAACTGTCAGCACAACACAGCTGGGGAGCACTGTGAGCGTTGCCAAGAGGGTCACTATGGAAACGCCATCCACGGATCCTGTAGGGTCTGCCCCTGCCCTCATACCAACAGGTAGAGTAGAGGCTCTCAAATTGCAGTTTGTAGTCTGGTACTTGCACAGAACTGAGCAGATATGGGGGAATAGCAGGTTAAAGAGAAGTCACTGCTAGAGGGCTGTGAGTTTTCTTGAAGTAATAACTGTGTTCTAAAATTGACCATAGTGGTGGTTGTTCAAACCTGTGACTTTACGAAGCCCACTGAATTTATACTATTTGTGGGTAAATTGTATGGTATGTGAATAATATTTCACTAAGGCTGGGTTTTGGGTATGTTTGTTTCTTTGTGGGTTTTTTTTTCTTTTTCATTGTGAGCCTAGCCTTTAACAGCTGAGCCATCTATTTTTTTCTTTTTTTCTTAAATGAACAGACATGAATATAAGAGAAAAACAAAACAAAAGCAATCATCAAACAGAAACCATCTTTTAAAATTGTTCCCTTTCATTTTTTTCCTTTTCTTTTTTTCTTTTGCTGCTCGTTCAGTGGTTTTATAAATTTTCTGGGCACCCATGATGGAGCCAGCTCTCAGCCTGGCTTTGTACTAAGGAAATCAACCTACTGGAAATATGGTGGGATCTGATGTCCCAAGGTTTACCTTGTGTGGGTCAGGGAAGGAAAAGGTCATCATGACTCAGTAAGTAAATGCACAAAGAAACATGAAATAGAATATCAGACAGACACGAGACCATGTGATTGACAATGAGTGCCTGTGTTAGAGAGAGTTGCCAAGAGGCCATGGAGTTGGTTGGGGAGACAGTAATCATGAGTAGAGACAGCCATGGCAGCATCTTGGTCCCAGAAGGGAAACCCTTGTAGTGTCTGCCCTGCCCTGAAGGTACTGTCGAGGCTCACAAGCTCAGTTTGTGGTCTGGCAGTTGCACAGAACTGAAAGCAGGTAGGGAGGAAGGAGATTTAAAGAGCTATGCTCATAGAAAGCAGGAAGGGCTGAAGTGCACTAGGGAGGAAGTTGACCCAACTGGGCCTCTTTGCTGGATGCACGATCTGCCAATCCCTGCAAGGGTGCTCATAAGAGCAAGCTCGAAGCCATTTATGGAATAAGGAAGACGGGTTACTTAAGGCATGCATCAAAGTGAGATGGGACAAGGGGGACATTTGCCAGTCACTTACAAGTATATGACTGAACTTCATAGGATGCTCATCCAGGAAGGGAAGGCTGAGTTTTTCTGTACCTTGATGTCAACAATATCACCTAGTGGACCCTTGCTCATGTCCAAGAGGAGAGTCAGTGGCTCCAACAGAAGTAGCTCTCAAGCTCTGAACACTTGTCTGGATAATCATTAAACCCCACGAGTCAGGGTTGTTACCTATGCCGAGCTCGTGGCAGTGTCAGAATACCTCATCCACATGGGCCCCATCTTAGTAATTTTTTCTAAGTAAACAAAAGCAAGTGAAACAAAGGGTTTATTCAGGTTTCCCCTCAGCATCAAGAGGGCTGGAGATGAGATTGAAGGTCTCACCAGGACTCAGATTCCATGATTCTTTTTTTTTTTTAATAAAGATTTATTTATTTTTATTTATATGAGCACACTGTAGTTGTCTTCTGACACATAGAGGAGGGCATTAGATCCCATTACAGATGGTTGTGAGCCACTATGTGGTTGCTGGGATTTGAACTCAGGACCTCTGGAAGAGCAGTCGGTGCTCTTAACCGCTGAGCCATCTCGCCAGCCCAGATTGCATGATTCTTAAGCTTGGAGGCTATAGTCAACATCTGGGCTTAATTCTTGGTGCGAGGGAAGCCTTGGGGAAGCTCTGCGCCCTTGAGTGGTCCAACTGTAGCTGTCATTTGGGCCTGGTGTGACTGACAGATGGCAGGTAGAACAGTCACCATTTCTTCTCCTGTTCTCAACGGGCCTGGCACGTTGTTCTACTCTTGTTCATCGTGACGTGTCCCCATGGCCTCCAAAGAAAGTGTGGTGTAGCAGCTAACTAAGGAAAATAGTAACGAGTCTGAAAATCAAGAAACTGCCTATGCAGCACAGGCTCAGAAATTAGAGCAGAGTGCAAAGCAGACTGAGGGCAGCTGGGTGTCAGGTGAACTGGCCACGTCTCCCTTCCCGTAGTCACACACCCGAGTGCTGCTTCCACAGCGCGCCCCATGTCTGAAACGTCTGCCTCGCCTTTCTATCTGTGTGCTTGATCCCCATTCAGCCTGCCCTGGCCTACAGTGTTCTTTGTGCAGCAATCCAGCCCTCCGTGCCTGCCCAGACTTGTACAGGCAGAGGCTGGCAGAAGGAGAAAAGAGCAGGCTCTCCAAAGGCAGGCACTCGGGAGCTACTCGGGCTTGGGGAAAGCATAGAGCTATCCTCAAGGCCAGCTCCCAGCTTCGGTGGAGCTGGGCCACTCATGGATATTTGAGTTTGTCTTTGCGGTTGTTTAATGCCTCTTCCTCTATCAACAGAAACACCACTGAGAGACTTCATAGGTCCCTGAGGGAAGCTCTACATCCATCCACCCCAACAAAGGAGGCTTCCCAAGCATAGTCTCTCCTACTAGCTAATTTCCTTTGGTGTGTGTCAGTGTATTGCTTCACAAATATAGACACTTTGTAACCTATACGGCTTTTTCATGGCTTCTTTGGGGGAAAAAAAATTCTTGAATATTTGTCAGTTTAGATCTAAAAGAAAAGGAACTGAAATTTCAGAACTTGATTAGAAAACAATATAAAGCCACCAGCAAGGGTACTCCAGAAATTCTAGGGGGAATGGGAGAAACTCTGTTCTTCTCTCTGGGCTCCCAAGGCCTGGCTTGACAGCTAGGAGTGGGCTCTACGTAGAAGAAGCTGGCAGAAACAAGGAGGCGATATATGAAGAGAATCAGAACTTGCTGTTCTCTTTCCTGCCTAGACTTGTACCCCCTCCCTGTTATTCCTGAGGAAATAGTGTTGTAATCATCTCTTCCAGACTGAGGTCCTGTGTCTGTCTCAAGGGAAGGAATGTATTTATCCAAGCCAGAAAGAAAATGCATGCCTGTATTCAGCCCACTCGCCCAGTGCCGGCTGAAGCTATTCATCCTGCACCCTGGCGAGTCTCCAGGGGCAAAATTGTCTCCCCACACAACTTTCTTCACTCCAAACCTTCCTCACAAAGGGTTTCAATTTTTACTCCATGGAATCCCGTATTTGTGATAGAAAACAGTGGACTCATGGAGTTCTGTTTGTACTAAGGCACTTTTCTTGTCTCCCTATAAGTTTTGCCACTGGCTGTGCTGTGGATGGCGGAGCTGTGAGGTGTTCCTGCAAACCCGGATACACAGGAGCACAGTGTGAGAGGTAGGTTTTCTCCCTGCTCTGTGTGCCCACTGCCCACAGCACCCCCTTTCCAAAAATATGCAGGTGGAGTTGCTGGACAGGCTTGTTTGGGGCTGAGATCCCAATGAGGGCTAGGAAGATCCTGGGCAAAATACAAGACTGCTCACCTAATAAATCATTTCCTCTATGTTCATGTTTTAGAACTAGAATGAGGAGCTCACACTACACAGGCACACACACACACAGGCTTATAGTCCCCATACATACATCAGCATGCGCCCCGGGTCCCATCCTCATTCCTAATGCCCTTCCACATCTCTACCCATCCTCTTCCTCCCAGCATGCACCTACTAAAAACTGGTCCTTCCCCACATCCTTATGCGCTCTCTCTATAACTCTCATCTTCTCCCATAGGTCTATATGCCATGTCTCCTAATTTCTCAAATGCTGCTCCCCAAAATATCTGTACATACTTTTATTTCCATAGAGACCCATTCCTGCATGCACCCAACTGTACACGGCTCTGCATACCCTTATCCTCACCAATAGCCATATATATGTGTGTATATATAACTTCTAGTTATAATTCTAAATACATAACCCATGGCCTTATACATGCTCACACGAACATGCACACACACATACACAGAGGTATGTGCACACACCATATACATACAAACATACATTTGCACATTCTCACAGTATATCTTGAACAGTCAGGAAAGCCTATTTATTTCCCAGACCCTGGTGTCTATCATAACGCTGGTCATATTCAATATGTTTTATAATGCTCATGAAACAAGAGAATAATAGTAAAGTTTGTAGAAGGACAAGTGTCCTAGAGATACACTTCAGTTATTCACAGACAGATTGTCTTGAGTAGCTTCTATGTACTCGATGCTGTGTAGGTTGTGTAAGGCAAAAGTTGCCTCAGGTTCTAACAACCTGCCATGCCACCTCTCGATAGTCCCAGGGCACACGGCATGAAATACACAAAGTATTTGGTTACCCTCCAGATCTGTACCCAGTATGAAACGTTGATGTTGGGGGATGCATGGGACACTAGTCACGAAACTGGGCTGGGTTGGGTTGCATCTGAAGGGACAAAGCAGCCAGCCTTGGAGAGCAAGGGGTAGAAGGGTCAGCAATATGGAGATGGTAAGGGTGTGTAGGCTGGAGAAGGAGAGCCAGGCAAGGATTCCAGGCTCTGTGGCATCGAAGCTGGGGGCTCATATCTGGGAGAGGCTCTTCCTGGTTTAACCTCCCTGTGGTTCTGTACAAACGACAGAGTCAAAGACGCAGCAGGCACATGTTTATTTTGGCAGCTGACTTGAAGAGACATTTTTAATGAACAGTTCTCTCAGCATATGCTACACTTGGTGTCTCACTGCAAGTTATGGTTTCTTAATTAGGAATCTCTTTTCATGAGGACCAAGTTGATGACAACAATTTTTACTTATTAAACATGGGATGCACACCTAGGGACTGCTCATGGCACTATTTGTTACATCCTGAATGACAAATAAGAAAGTCAAGGGTAAGAAGGAGGGATTTACCATGTAGAGAAGTCTACTTGAACTTGGGAGGAGTGGCCTGCCAATGGTAGGTGCAGAGAGGTTTTCTAGCTCTTCCCATGCCCTGCACATATCTCTTTCTCTCAGGCATTCAGAGCCACAGACAGACGTATTCTCCGCTCCTTATTCCTGTACTAATGCTGCCTGGGAGAGCAGGGAACATCACTTTAATCTACTGTGCTTAGCTATGAAAGGAAAGTGAGAGAACCAATTATTTCCTGTAACCAGTTAATGCTTGCTTTTTTAAGAATAAGGAAGAATTAAATGTCCCAGTTCTTTGAATGACTTTATAAAGGGTATGTTGTCCTTGTGATCTTTTCTGTAGAAACTTTAGATGTGGGTAAGACTTGAAAATAAAATATTTTAGACTGTAGATCTTCTATGGAAAAGAAGAATGCAGGGCTGGTCAGTATGTAAAGCCTAAGAACAAGCATGTTACTACTGCATGGTAGACTTAGATAAGTCACCTCAACCTTATTAATAGGGGAGAGTTTCTAACTGACTTCTCAGTATATAAATTTAACATGTTTTATTTTTCTTACTAACTCAATTTAAGAGTTGAGGCCACATACATCTGAGGCCTATTGAACTTTGAGGTTAGGACTCGACTCCTCCCTGCATTATCTAGAATAACTGTGGCTCGTGGCTCCGCCCCTGTCAGTAACTCCACCTCCCTAGATACCCACTGCTGTAATTAGTGTCGGTGTAGCTTACACAGCCTTGACATCACACAGTAGGAAAAAAGAGAAACCCTTCCTCCTGGATTCATGGGTAGAAATGCATTGGCTTCAAATTCAACAATATGTCACCAGGAGCATAACTCTGGATAAAACTGAGCGTCCCCCACTTCTGTGTTGATCACACCATTTATTCCTCTGCCATCGGGCTACCCAAGCATCCAAGTGGTCAGGAGCACAAGCCAGTGGGAGGGGAGGAGCAACCCTGTTGGCCTCTGCCCTTACTAGCCTCATTTATGGGATAAAAATGATGCCTTTCATGAAGCGTTCATCCTTGAAGGCCTGTGTCGCCTTCCCTGTTACCCAGCTGGGGTGTCTCAAGTAGGGAAGATAAGGTATGGTAGAGGAAGGGTTACTTGAGTGTTTCTTTGCCTTTCTGTGTTTTGTGTAGGTGTGCACCTGGATATTTTGGGAACCCCCAGAAATTTGGAGGTAGCTGCCAGCCATGCAACTGTAGAAGCAATGGCCAGTTAGGCCCTTGTGACCCCCTAACAGGAGGTAAGTTCAGCGCACATCCCTGTGGACCTGCATCTTAAAGTTGCTATGCTGCATCCGTTTCACATGCATAGTATAGGACTGTAGCTCAAAAATTGCCCCTTCTCTCGACAGGCCTGGAATGCTTGTGTAATAGTGGTAGATTTGAGGAATCATTACTTCAATTAGGTTTGGTTTTTTTTTTTTTTTTAAAGTAAATTGTTTTAAAACCCCAATGAGCCATAGCTCAAATAACTTCAGACCCTCTTTGGTGATTTTACTGAGATGTTCTTTGGACACTATAGGTTTTTTAAACTTTATTTTAGAGTTACATGTATGTGTTTGCCTGGGAGTTTCTACACATGCACACCAGTGTCAGTGAGGGTGGGAGGCACAGACTCCTCCCACCTGGAACTGGAGTTATAGTTAGCACCTGATGTGGCTGCTGGGACTTGAACTTGGGTCCTTGGCAAAGTAGCTCTTACCCACTAGACTGTCTCCCTACTTGTACTCTGTATCAACTCTTTTCAGGTGAACCTGAAGAAATTTGTCTTCTTTCTCCCTTAATTAGGATATGGTCAAGTCAGAGGTGTGGATATTACATACTGTGTAAAAGACAATTTGTCACAGTTTCTATGGATTCATTCAGAAAAACTTAGGACAAAAAAGAAGAATATTCACTTCGTTCCTAGAAAACACTGATATTACATGTTAGGAAAGTGGCACAGATATACTTAGGTAAACTCTCATAAAGCAGAAATTATTTTTCTTGGAAGATTGCTATGCCCCTTTTTATTTCTAAATAACTATTGGGGGTTTCTGCCTTGCTTTATGTATAGATCCCGAGTAAAAGACACAGAAACACTACAGTTTATTAATAAGCTGTAGGTACTATGCTGGGAAGGTTCTGAGCTATTCTTATCTTTCCACCTGTTAAAACCCATGCAAATGTCAGTCACTTGCCAATCTGGTGTCTCCCAAGCTGCTTCTGCTCCATTGGCCTATCCTCAGGGTACACTTGTCTTGGCCATGTGCTCCTGGTCCATCCCATTTGATGGTGGCCTCCTCCTCTCTCTTCACCTGCTTCTCAGCCCCTCACTCGATTCCCAGTCCTACCTTCTATCAATCCCTCTCTGCCCAGTCATCAGCCACTTATTGACCAATCAGGAATTCATGGGGAGCATTCTTCACAGTACATCGGTTAACACAGTACCCAAGTATCAGGTTACAGTGTGGTCTGGGGCACAGTATTCAGCTTCTGTGGATACTGTGACTACACAACGCACAAGATGAACCCCAACACTCCCTCATCTTGTATTTGTGGGCAAGTTCAAGAACTAAACCAGGAATGAACAGATTAAAGCATATCAAGCAACTGTCCCCAAAGCAAGATACAAACAGGTTAATACCAATCCAGAACAGTTGCTTGAGAGATTGAGCCAGGGATTCAGAAGTTCAAGGCTGGCCTGGGCAATTTCTTGATGGTTCAGCAGTTCAGAGTGCTAACTGCTCTTCCAGAGGACCGCAGCTCAGTGCCCACTCTGCAGATCAGGAAGTTCATAGCTGTGACTCCAGCTTCCAGGGATCTAATGCCTTCTTCTGGCCTTCACAGATACCTGCATAGGTGAGGCATATACACATACCTACACACATACAAAATGAAAATAAATCCTAAAACCAAAATAACTGAAGTAACAAGGAAGACTGACTGACTATGTAGCCCAGAGGTATAGCATCTGCCTGGCATGTGTGAGGTCCAGGTTGCATCTCCACCAAAGGAAGAAAAGGAAGATAGGCTATGCCATTCCTGAGGAACCACCCTACTTAGGAAAAAAAAGTAAATATAATGAAGGGGGCCACTAGGGAAGGTTCTGCTCAGGTTGATGGCATGGGTGACTCTGGGAAAGGCAGGCTGGTGATGAGTTTGTGACTGGCAACTAACACCTTCTAAAACAGGCTTTTCTGGAAACCAAGTTAAAGGGCAGGTGAAGAAAACATCTTAATAAAAATGTTTCCTTTTGTCTCTTGATTTTAGACTGTGTAAACCAAGAACCCAAAGATGGCAGCCCTGCAGAAGAATGTGATGGTAAGCCCAGAGCCCCTCCCTGCCTTCCCCCTCGGGTTGCACCTGCCCAAAAGCTCTCAAATGAATTTGGATTCTCAAATGAAAGATACACACACACACACACACACACACACACACACACACCCTTTATATTTTGATATGCCTTGACTAGCTGATACTTCTAAACCTCCCCATGGCTAGCAAACACTCCCCTCCAGTATTCCTGAGTTAACATCTTTAAAAATCTATATTTCATATCTGATATAGATTGGACTATTTAGTAAGGCCCAGTCTCAAAAACAATCAATCAAAAACAATCACTAGCAGACACCCCATAAACAAAGGATAATTGCTATTGTTTTCTCAATACACAAAATAAGCGACAAACTAAGAGTCACTGTTCCTAGTAAAAATGCTCACACACATCCGGTTCTCACCTCTTCAGAAGTGCATGTGCCTCCCTGAGCCACCTAGGGCTAGGACTTCTACCTGTGATGATCTATGTTTGAGGGAAACAGTGTTGGCTGTGCCTTCTCTGGGATTCAGCCTACAGCATATTTGCCTCTCACTGTGGCCCCTGCAGACTGTGACAGCTGTGTGATGACGCTCTTAAATGACTTGGCCTCCATGGGTGAGGAACTCCAACTGGTGAAGTCAAAGCTGCAGGGGATGAGTGTGAGCACTGGTGCTCTGGAACAGATCTGGCACATGGAGACGCAGGCCAAGGACCTGAGGGTAAGCCTTCAGTGGGGATCCAGACCACTGCTCAGCGAGGATGGCCGAGCTTTGCTCTCTACTGGGCCTCAGTTCTAAGATCCTCTATGGATTCTCACACCGCCTAATACAAAATGGTCTAGTATTTTCTTAAGACCTAGCGATATTGCTTGTAAACTTTAAATCATCTCTAGATTACTTATAATAATTGATAAGTATAAATTCCATCTAAATAACTATTCTACTGCATTGTTTAAAGAAAAATGAAGAAAAACATTACTACCTGTTCAGTACAAATACTTTTTTTCTCAAAATCTTTGGACTCCACAGATGAATGTCCCTTAAACAGGAATCAGGGTACAGATGACCCCAGTTAAAAAAACTCAAGGGTTTTCTTTCTCCCCCTGATACATGTGAAGAGCCAGTTTTCACTGGTGAGAAGCATTCGCTGACACACAGGCTAGCACTCGTAAGTGGGAGCTCACTGCTGACTAAACATTCCTGGGCTTCCTTCTCTCATAAAGTATTCAGTTCTGTGACCTGCATTCAGGAGACTCAAACAGCCTTATTCAAAGCTAGTATAATTCCTCTTAAAACAGTTGCCGGAACTTTCTAGGGTAGTATGTAAGGCTACATGGTCATTAAATGGTTTGTCTTCTAAAAATCAGCATATTGAAATTTTACAAACGGCATCAGACTCTGTAGTTCCCTTATTTCTTCATGAGTAAAAGTTGGCTATGGATCTCTTTCAAATAATGGGTCCATTCCACCCAAATGACCAAATGTATTTACTTCAAATAGTTCAGAGGTCATCTCCTGTTCCTTTATGATCTGTTAAATCTGCAATGTCACTCCCCACCCCTAAACTCCCATCCCCAGGGTTGGTATATTTTTTACCCATGTCTTTCTCTCAACTATCAACTTCATTGGTTTTTTTTCTAGCTCATCAATTTTTCTGTTTTCAAAATTTCTGATTTCTACTCTTTCATCAGTCACGCCCATCTTCTCATGTCTCAGAACTTCATGTCATTTTTTGTTAAAACCAACCAACCGTTGATGCCAGTGTGTGCTACTCCCGAGTGTGCGGCCATCACTTGAGCATGGTGGACTTAGAGTCACATCCTCAAATAAAATGGACTCTCCCTGCTCTGGAAGCCATCGACTGTCAACATCTCCTCATGAGCCCCTCCCTACTCCATGCTCAAGTGTTGACTGGCTTGATCTTGTCTTGATCTTATGCAGATAGCCACAAGTGCTGTGAGTTCAGGTGTGTGATGGTCCTGACATATCCTGAAGAGAGTTTCAGTCTGATCTTTCCTGACTCTGGCTCTTACAGACTTCCGTTCCCCTCTTCCACAATGTCCCTGAGACTTAAGGGGAGGGCAGTGATATAGCCATCCCAGTTGTGTTGAGTGTTCAACTGGCACTTATTCTCAGCACTGTGACCAGTTGTGAGTGTCTACACTAACCACCAACCATTGCACAAAGAAACTTCTCTGATGACGTCTAAGAGCTGCACTAATCTTTCTGTTAAGAAATACAAATTTTGTTCAGGTCATGGAGAAGTCAAGTTGGTACTGGCCAGGAAGCTTCCTCCTTGCTGAGTAGCTCTCACAGTACTGGAAGGTTCTCTGCAGGCTACTATGGAGAAATGCCATTAACTATCTTACCCAGCTGTGAACCTTATAAACCACAGTATTGACCATGGTAAGATGGGTCCGTGGCTGCAACAGTACACAAATACCATAGCAGTGACCAAGTGGGAGGAGACATAGCTGCTATGGTGAGTCTAGTCAAGAACCAGATTGGGGAGCTGCACTAATCTTTCTTGGTATGTCTCAAAGGTGTACCTACTACTCTTGTTCTGTTAAATGGACATAGTATCAAACCTATCTCAGTTCTACTCTTACCCATGTATTTTTGGTTTTCTTTCTACATTCTATAAGATAATTTGCTATTCATTAGTTTCTTATGACTAAAGCTCACTTTACTGATTTAAAAGTTTCTTGTTACTAACATAAGCATTTAATATTGTAAAGAAATGCCCCCCTTAAATGCTACTTCTGCTGTATCCCACAGACTTTATGGTATTGTGTTTTCATTCTCATTCAATTCAAAACATTTTCCTATTTTCCTGTCACATATGAATAACCCATGAGTAATTAGAAATATATTGCTTAATTTCCAGATCAGATATTTTTTGATGACCTTCTAGTATTGCTGCATAATTTAATCATTTTGTGGACTATGTAAGAATTTGGCCTTTGAACAAATGGTTTGTTCCAGAGCTGGGACATAGTCCATCTGGGCCGGCGTCCTCAGTGTCCTTGGAAACAAGGGGATTAAGAGGGTATTCTGAGAAGGGCCACAGGGTCTGAGTCAAGCTCTCTCAAGTAATACTGAGGGTTACTCTTCCCATTAATGAAGGCTGAACACAGAGCCCTGAAACTGTCCAGTACGCACTGCTGGCCACAGGAGAAAAGAGGCAGGCCATGGAAAACCCACCATCCTGGATCTGTGTTGGACAACGACACTCTCAACGTTGTCACAGTGTACCACGAGTCCTCAGCCTCAGACTCGGGGAGCAGGGTTTTGAGTGGGGGGCTGCAATAGTTATGAGGTCACTGAAGATGGAGAAGGGCAAGGGGTGGGGGAGGAACTCCCAGCGGCTGCACCAGCCTGCCAGTGTTCAGCAGCCACATCAATCAGAATGCAGTCGGTCAGAGATGACAGCACATCAGAGAAACGAAGATGATAGTACAGTCAGGATGTTTCTTAATAGAGCAGCATCCATTGGAAGAAAAGAAATGAGATGAGGGGACTCTCACTGGAAATCAAGTAAGATGCAGAGATAAGAGACCCAATGGAAAACCAAGTGCAAGACTTGAGGTAAAGCCAAGACTAGCCACGGTGAAAGAGGCTTTGGGTAAAGCTTCAGGAGTGTGTCTGGAATGTGCTGATGCCAGTGGCTCTGTCTGAGTATAGAGAGAGTTAAAGGTAATTCTGGAAGAATGGCTCCTGTCCATCCTTAAGGGATTCGATGCCATGATTTATAGGTTTAATATAGAGAAGATAAAGAAAAAAAATCTTTTCTGTTATAAGAGAAAAGGAAACTTCATGAGTTAGTTGCTTTAATGATGTGGTGCTCTGCTGCCCTGAACTCCACACAGATGTTCTTAGCATCTCACTGAATCTCACACGATGTCCGTGGGGAGAACTGTTTTCATCTAGCGACGTGCAGGAGAAAGTATGAACAGCTGCTTAAAAACAAACCCCCAGGAAGATTTCAAGTCACCACCATGTCTAAGGGCCATGCTTTGCCCACCGTCCTTTCGCCCACTGCCACCCATGATGCCCCAGCTTTCCCATCCTAAAGTTATAGCCACCCACCTCACTGCCATGTGACGCAGACTCTGTGGCAGCTCAGTAAAAATGAGCTGGCATTTTTGAGTATGTGCATACCCAGCAGATTAGAATAGACTCGACTGCTAAGCCACCCGGTGCACCATGCAGCCTCAGGCACGCCATCTCATTTCCTTAAGAACCCAGCCTCTCATTTGAATTTGAGGGCATCCAGCTATATCAGCTCAGAATTTCTCTACATATGGGACTGGAGTCTTTGAATTTAAGAATTTTGTTTGGCTTTTTGTTGTTGCTTTCAGTACAATTAGCTCTATGTACTGCTTTTTGTATCAGGATAACTACAGTTTTTTAAATTAAGTATGTTTTATAATCTGAAATTAGATATATTGGGTAAGTAGTACTATTTTCTGTTACAGGGCAAGGATGTTAATTCAAGAAAAAAGTATCTCTTGTCTTGTGGATTTGCTCTAGTCTGGGTCTTAATGCCCTCCCCCCACCCCCAATGCCTAGGCTCCGAGGGATAGTTCCTGGAATGTAGCTTTTGGTGATTGGTAGGAACTGTAAGAGGTGAAGGTGGATGGTTGGGTACATGCTCTCCGGGGGCTTTGTGGTACCCCAGCCCCTCCTCCTCCTTGGTTCCATTCTCTTGCTTCAATGTACTTCTACCATGAAGTGCTGACCCCTCAGGGACCCAAAGCTGTGGGATCAACTGGTCAAGTCCATCACCTCTAAAGCTATAGCCAAAAGAAGCTTTTTATTTTACAGCTGATTATCTTAGGTAATTATTGATTGTGGTAGTAGAAAGAGGGCCAACTTTATTCAAGACTGTACCTTAATTTACATCAGAAAGTAGACTTGTCTTATTTCAGGGAACGCCAAGCCCTGCCACACCCCTGCCCCCACCCTTGGAAATCCAGCATTGGTCTTGTTGAACGAAACTTAGCTGCCTGGGTTAGTGTCAAAGTGAGCTTTATCTCTGTTTCTGCTTTCAGAACCAGCTGCTTGGCTTCCGTTCTGCCATCACAAATCATGGGTCTAAAATGGATGGCCTGGAAAAAGAACTGAGTCATTTGAACCGGGAATTTGAAACTTTGCAAGAAAAGGTAATGTACTAAGACAATTACCTTAACATTTTCTTCCTTTGAGGATATTTTCAGTTTCATTTTCTTTTTTAATCTAATTCACTGATGAGTTTATTTTTCATTTAGGCGCAGGTCAATTCCAGAAAAGCGCAAACATTATATAACAACATTGATCAGACAATCCAAAGCGCCAAAGAACTGGACATGAAGATTAAAAACATCATTCAGAATGTGCATAGTAAGAAAAGCTACCCAGTCCAATTAAAACTTTTATTGCATAACCTTTGTTATATATTTTGGAGAGCTCAGCATTATGAAAGAAGATCCCACAGTGATACTTAAAAGATGAACAGGATTCTCCACAAAGCTTCCAGAGCCCTCAGTTTAATAAGCTACTTGATGTTTTCCAGTTCTCCTGAA